>KV875230.1:1510246-1583086 GCA_001879505.1 Calonectria pseudoreteaudii
AAAAAAAAAAAAAAAAAAAAGGGAGCCCCAAAGAGGCTGGAAATCATGGTCAAGAATGCTCCTGAAACAAAATCATCTTGGAATAGCAACGATTTTGGCTTTAAAAAAAACGAGTTATTCGCATCCTAAACCGTCTAATTCTGGGGCGCAACTCTGTTTTTCCTCTACAGATTACATTCGGAGTGAGCTCCATAGTATATCATTCGTTAGCGTCATCCTAACTGGGCCACCGGGTGGAGGAAACAAAACCAAGAATTGTCGATGTTTCGGAGGAGAGAGTTGTTGCCTCCGCTTTGTCCCCTCCCGTGCCGCACCTCACACACAGGACATTTCGGTGGTTGGGCTGGAGCCAATGGAATCCAAGCAAGATCAGTTGCAGCTGCAGGAGGCCCTAAAGGACAGTCTGAACGGCGAGACACGTCCGAGTCCCGCACCCACATGTTTATCCCTCCTGTTTGGGGCAGTGATAGATGTCGTCCCGTCATTTCGGGGTCTCTCCCCCACTCCAATGGTTGCCACATGAGACTTTCGCCGCCGCCTCATCAAAACCGACGACATCGACAAAGCCCTCCATGTTGGCTCACTTTCTTTCCGCCCTGCATGCGAACCAATTGGAACTCTTACACCTGACCGCCGGTACCTCAGCTCTGAGACATGAGAGTGAGGGAGGGGCTTTGGCTTTGTGCAACGTATTTCATTGTCGATTCTCTGAACGTCTGCCTGCCTTATCCCACTTTTTTGAGGACCAAGCCCCGAGGCAGATCCTTCATTCGAGTGGGGGTTTGGCCAGACAGAGCATTGTATTTTTTTTTCTATTTCTCCTTTTTCTTCTTCTTCAAATGAATTGCCATGTTGATATGTCGGGCTTGGTTGTCCCTCATAGAATGTGTGCTTGTCGAAAGATGGGAATGTGGACCCACCGCGTTCTTGCGATCATGCTACACGAGGCCGCTGGATGTTGCCCTTAGGACTATTATTTTACCACCTTCCCGGTATTGTGGCATTGTCCTGGTGTATCATCAGCCATTGCCCTCTAGTTCCAGAACACCGCCACCGTGCGCGGATAGACTCGGGAGCACGCCATTCTAGTGCGCAGCTGAGACACCATCGAATCACTCGGGAGTACGTTGACTGCAGTCTAGCTCCGTGGCAGCCCAAGTTGACGCGCCCTGCTGCTCAGAGGTGGCTAGCAGTATCAGAAACCGAGCTTGCTGCAGCCACCTGTGCATATCTCATTGATCGTCGATCTTTTTGGATCGCCATCTTAGACACGACCCTTGTCCTCCACTAATACTAGGATATGCCTGCTACCAGGGCGCTTATATGCAAGACTCATGTGCAAGCTGTTCAATTAGAAGTCTGGATGGGCGCGATCGTTTGCTGAATGCGGCATGGTGACATGTGCTTGTCTTACGAAGTTCTGTGCGCTGCAAGGATTTTGTACCTGGCAGCTCAGAGTCACTTTTTCTTCCTCGCGATTCCGTATTGGAAACACTGCATCATGAGATCCAGTACACGCCACCATCGCCGCTGCTCGACGAAGCTCAAGGTGATTGGTAATCTAGTACATCCATTCAACAACAGCCACGCACTGCAGACAAGGGCCGGCATCGCGAGGCGGCTGAGCCTAGAATATCAAAAATAGTTTTGTTGCCGCATTCTAGGACGCACGCTGACTCTTCAACTAGCACGGTGTCTTTTATGTGCAGAAAATATGCTTCCCCTTGACAAGAATCATCAAAGAGCCAGCGCTGTTGTATTTGAGAGATATGGGTATAACAATATGCGTCAAGATTTCCTGTATAAACAAAAGAGAGAGAGAGAGAGAGAGAGAGAGAGAGAAAGAAAAGGAAACAGAAAAACAGCCACAAGTACAAAACCAGTCCGAACCTTAGTCCCCCTTTTTCGTATGTTGCCGACATCTTAACGCCATATCCCGAATAACTATCGTTGGGAAGCGCGCCGATAACCTCTGCCTTGAGAGGACTCCCCTTCTTCATCCGGTTCCCCATCGCTTGAATCTTCAATGTTGGTCGCTCTTGTTCGCAATTTGTCATTGCCTTTCTTGATCGAAATAATACACCCTTGCTCCTTCAACCGCTTAGTCAACTTGGTGCTGGCTTGCATACCTGGGAAATCCTTGGCGCTGTAGACAGTAAAAACCTCGCTTTTAGCTTCGACAAGAACCGGGAAGTGCTTAACTTCATGCGCCTTCGTTGGCTCAATCATGACGAGACTGAACTTGAGACGAAAAGAACCAGGAGTCCTGCAAGACAAGTCGGGGAAGCAGAAAAAACATCCCTCAACATCGTGCTCATCTTTACCAACAAATGGGGCACCAACTAATGAGCCCATCAGTCTTCGTTGTTGTCGGTATTCCTCAGGCATGAATATTGCGTCTCGAGTCCCTGATTCATCGAGTATGGAGCAACTCATGATATAGTGACAATATCGGAGCCTTTTTTTGATATCGTCCTCACTAAGATATGCACACTCAATCGAAAGCTGGACAATGGGAGGCGGATCAATTACCCTCCTGTCCCTCTCTCCAAAGCCACATGACCGCGCAGCAACCGGCTGTTGTCTGATCTTGAGCACGTATTTAATATCCGACTCACTCGGAGATCTGCCGTTTGTGCTCGCACCATCGCCGCTGAGTATATCGGAAATTCTCATTGGGTCTGATCTGTTTTCTGAATGACCCTCCATGGTGGTTGGGTCGAGATTTGGTGGCAACCGAGGTTGAATAGGGCGGGGTGCGAAAGCAGCATAAGCGTAGGTTGAAGGCGCTGATCCTTGGATGCTGTACTCCTCAGTGCGAGGCATTTGGTGAGTATGGAAAGTTTGGCGAGTCCCTCTCGGACCAGAGTAAGGGTCCAGCGGGGGTCGCTCCGGTAGTTGTACTCCATATTGCGACTGTTGACCAGAAGACATGCCCCGACTGTGCTGAGACGTCGGCCGTCCTAATGTTAGGGGAGGGTGTGAGACCTGCTGGGCGAAAGTGGGCACATTGGCGCTTTGATATGCTATACCAAATCCTGGATCCTGTGGAGACTGCATCTGCGAGGGGATATGACTGCCATGCGCTCCAGGTACCGGGCTTGTTGGAGGAGGCAATCGGAGGTTCTGAGGTGGTTGATCATGGAACTGGGGAGGATGGAGAGCTGGGTCCCGAGAAGCGTAACGAGAATCGGGGACCCAAGAGGTGGGATAATGGCGGGTCGTGCCGGAGTCTGTGCCTCCTGCCCTCTTGCCAGACATGTCGATGGCGGTGGAGGTAGAGGACTGGGACTCTGAGCTCCACGATGGAATGACAGCCATGGGAAGTATTTGTGAAAGAAAGAAGCGTATCTTCAAATTTGGTGTCGAGTGGTAGGTCGAATCGCTTGCATCAGCCTGGCAAACTTACACGGCCCTCAAACACCCCAGTAAGATCCAATGAGTGGGCAGATCAAAAGAGAACACGGGAAGACCCAGCACCCGCTCCTTCCAGAGAGCCGGCGAGGAGAGGAATGGAGATGGACCCACAGGGGTGTAAAATGTCAAGTAGGGGTGTCGGCTGTCGCTGAGGCGTGTTTGACCGCAAGACAACAAGCCACCAGGGAGGGGAAGGGGGGTGGTGTGAGTGGGAATGCAGGAGGAGTTGGCAGCGGGCCCAGTAAATCGGAATAAAACACCCGGTAAGAGTGATTGATGACGAAGAGGGCGTTAGCGGCGAGGCAGCAAAGGGATCAAGACCAAGAGAGGAAGTCAACCAAAGTTGGATGGAGTAGTCGAGGAAGGCGGCTGGCCATCAACTCCACATACAGCCGGATTTGGAGGAGCTTTGATTAGCGGCGAGACAGCCTGGCCAGAAAACGGGGCGAACGGGCGTGTTGGGCGTGACTACAACGGATGGGCGACAGCAACCGGTTCTCACGCGAGAGGCGCATTCCCTGCCCAGCGTGGAACGCGGTAGACCCGGTGGGTGGATGCAAGGACTGGACGGACGTGACAGATAGCCTTCTGTGGATAGCTGAGGGAGGGGGGAGGAAACGAGGTCCAGCGGAAGGGTGTGAGACCAAAACGGCGGGATGTGACCAGCACAGCGGCTGCGTAATGGTGGATGCGAGAATGGTTGGGTGGTTATTTCCGACAGGAGAAAATGAGAAAGAATAAGAAAAAACCCGGAAGAAAAGCAAAGACGGGGGATGAGAACAACCGAGAAAAGGTGCGTTGCAGAGGAATGAAATAGATCCGAGGTGGCGGGCGGGGCCAGCGATTGAGTGAGATGAGGGACGATGATGGATGGCGATGATGACGAAAGCTTGGAGGACGGGCGAGGCAACAGAACCGGGGGAATTACATGAATTTCCCACCAGAAACGAGCAAAGAAGGGGCGGTAAAGAAGCAATTGTTATGTGTCAACGTCAGTTTCCACTGGAAATAACAGTCTCGATGCAAAGATCAAGGCAGCTGCTTGTGAAAAGCTGGGAGGAGATGGTGAAAGAATTGAGATGGCAGACCTGGCCAAGATTGCTACCTATACCTGCCAGGAGGCCAGTTGGGAGCGAACCAAGTTATCAGCGCGCAACGGTGAGAAAAAAAACGTGCAGAAAGGGTAGTAGGGAGGTTGCATCTACTTGCCTTCATCGAGGGTCGGCGGCAAGTGAACCCACCAGAGACAACATCCTCACTCATCAAAGTAGGTAACTTGGATGGGTGCCTTCCTACGCCAACCAACCAGCTGAGGGGTGTGGGCGTGCTTTCCATCCCTCTCTAATTAGCGAGTGGCATCAACCCGCATCCTTGCCCTTACACCTCCAACTGCTACGGCACGCCTACCACCTACATGCACATCAATGTGTGTGTGCCTGAAATATTGGCTTGCATTGATGAGCAACTTGGGGGGCGCAACACCGCTGCTGGGAGCATTCACTAACCAATCGCGCCAGCCTTGATAATAAGCTTGGCCTTGTTTGTTTTCCTGACGGCTTCACGAGTGAAAATGAGGAAAAAAAAAAGATGAAAAATGAAAAAGTACTTTGCTTTCCTCCAGTCAGGCAATGTGCTTAGCTATGTAGAGATTCATCGACATGGGGTCCTACCAAGCGAGGAAGCGAGGGTTGATTCCACAGGCCGTTTCCACAAGGATCCCTGCCACGCACATTGGTCACCAATATACCCACACCACCACGACTCCAGGACGACTTGTCAGCTATAAATCCAAATCTGTAGTAAGGCAGTTGGGCAAGCGAGCCAGAACGCTTGCGACCCTGGGCCGTGGCTGTCCCTTGACTACTCCGGAGCTCCCCATTGAATTTGCGGGTGGCAGATTACTGAATCGAGAGGTGGGGTGGTTGTGAGCACGGCGCTGCTCGCTACATCGACGTAGCATCCCATGGACGCACTCTTGCAGGTGATCGGTTTCCGTTTTGATAATGCTACATATGCTTGGTGGTGGACCAACTAAGGTGCTTCGCAAGGATATCACTGTGGGATGGAGGTGATTCGGGGTTGAGCAGAGGGTGGCCTTGGCGCCCCGTTCCCTTGTCGCGTCGACGGATCCTCATGCAGGGCAGATTGCCCCAGGCAAGCTGTGAAGGAAGCTGAGGCGAATGATATGAGGCTCGTTCGTGGAGATGGGGGCTGCTGGGCGGGTTCCAGCCATGGCGGTATTGTGACACGGCACACAGCCGCCGTAAGACGAGGTATGGGCCGGTTGATGCAAAAGCACGGCACACGTACAGAGGGCAACCACCGCAACTCACCAAACGGCCGACAGCTCCCGAACGTCCATGATGCCACGGCCTACCGCTTGATCCAACATACCCAGATGGTGCTAGATGCAGTGTCCATGAAACCGCACGTCAAGGCTAAGTTAGCTCCCACCTTAACCGCCTCTTCCTGGGCGCCCCACCCAGCGAGGCATGCACATAAGGCCTCAGATCCCATGCCACCGATCCTTTCCCAGACATCGGGTTGTCAGCTACCAACAGGCTTGACACGCCAACCCAATCCTGTGTCTGCTTACCAACGCAGCTTCGTCATATCTACATCACGATGCTTCCAACTGCTCGCCGCCCCAACCTTGGTAATCAGCTCAGCGACCTGGCGTAATGATATCCACAATCTCTCGGAGCCGGGAGGTCGGCTGCACTGGCTTGCGCTGCCCAGGTCCGTGGCTAAGGGACGGGTGACAGATGACATCGCCGATTGCTCGTGCTTCAGCTTCCTTGTAGCATCGCGCACTCACCATCTCCAACCCCGTCCTCCTCGTGACATACTCCAGAGCGGCGGTAACCATAGTTTCATTCGCCACCAACAAACCATACCAAATCCTCTCTTTTTCACACCCCTCCAGCAGCCTCCGATCGGCTCGAAACCAGCTGCACTTGATGATTCGAGGCCACGCACGACAGACGCATTACTACCCCACGAAGACGTATCCCTTCTTCTCTGCTCCAAGCTGCGGTGTGCGATGTGCACTGTTGGCTCGATTCTCCCCGATGAAAATGAAGGTGTTGGTCGAGCATCCAGAGACGGAACCCGAGTCGTTCAAAGCTGGAATCCCGCCATGCCGATTCCCATACCATGCCACCCTCACAGCTGGCGGTAGCCGACCCAACAAGGTCAGTCTGAAGACAGGTCCAGATCCTTATGCCTTTGGCTGCAGATGGGGAAATGATGGATGGTCCGTTGGGTGCGGTCAGCTGACCATGCTGCGCGTTCTGTCTCTGTTGATGTCAGGCCTCAGATATATATATACCACCACTATACTTTCGATTTACTGGCACGGGCTAGCTAATAATCCGTCAACTTTTTTCTCTTTTCTTGAGTATGCTAACGTAATACAATGATCCCTCCGGGGTTGCTCCGACTTCTAGCGTGATCGGCCAGTGCAGGGGTAATGCTAGTAATTTGCGATAGATCGAGTGAGGTCAATGCAAATCCATAAACCAAGGCGCAATACTGGGATCAGAAGAATGCCTCAATGGAAGAACTCGATGTTTAATTGAGGAAATTTTTTTTTATTTGGGGGGGGGGGGGATCTTAGCGTCCCAGGCACCAGAAAGCAGCCATGATCGACCCTTGGCAAGATTCGGCAGGTTGCCGTGAGCTGTAGATCGCTAGTGTGATGAATACGTTTTCCTCGCTTGCAACAACTACTCAAGTTACACAAGGGCACGAGAATGCCCACTGCCCCCGTGGTTCAAGGCTTCGATCGTTTTGAATTGATCTGTTTACCACAGGAACTGGCAGGCATCCAACACAGCCAATTATTATTCTGCTTTGGCCCTGTTGGTAGTCATGCAGACAGGGTCCTCCTCACCACGGGCAATCACAAAATGCCAGCTTAGCCTCCTTCACAGCTGCCTCTCTTATTTGCCGCAAACCAACGAGTGGATAAAAAGACGCATCGCGCCCAAGCCTCAGCGCCATGGACAAGCAGGCGGAGAAGAATCAGGCAAGCGGCCGACGCATACCTCCCAAGCTCAGCCTAGAACGAGCATTGACGCGGCTCGGACCCAGCCTTCGCATCGGAGCTTACGGTTAGCCCCCGACTAGCGTTGGACCCAAGACCCCGATGCCTCGCGGGTGTGGTTGCGTCAGTTGGTGGACAAAACAGCTGCACCATGTCAGCTTTGCGACCGGGAGCCGTCAACAACGGGAAGCTGCGCCATGGACCCGGACCGTGGATGATCACCCGGAATCAACATGCATAGAGAGCGCTTGGTCTGACCTGCAGTTGGATCCGAGTGGTGCATCTCATCTCGTTGCCCATCACCCATGCTGACATTGCGCCCAGATTGCGGGTCGACCCAACCAACAGATGCTGGAGCCTCGTCCCAAGGGCCCCTCTTTGAACACAGTTCTCCCCCGTCTCTGCATAAACGAGCCATGTCTTGTTCACAACAAGGCTACGCTCCTGTCCCGAAGAGGATTCAACTAGCGAAGGCGTCGGCTTGCGGGAGCTAAGACACATTCTGTGATGGACAATGCAAGCTGCAGCCGCGAGTCAGCGCCACCCGACTTACACCAGCCGCTGACAGCGCAGATGTCAACCCGGTGCAGATGGATGAAAGCTGCGCGCTCATCGTCGTACGATGGCACGGCCAACAGTCTCTTCTCCTGGTAACCCAACCCCCGCTGCGGGGACGTGACGCTGTCACATGCCAGCTCGGTCAAGGTGCAGGAACCAGGGCCCTGTATTTCACTGTGCGCCGTGGCTTGTGCAAACTGCGCGGGAGATGGTGCCGTTTCCGCGACTTTATCAGATTCAACTGTACTCCCGCGACTTAGCCCGGTTGTGGTACCCGAAAGCAACGGCAGGACCATATGTTAACAAGTTAGTCATCTTATTCTCTGCCCAACATGGCATGAAAAAAAAAACCCCTGCAATAGCGATCCAGGGTTGATTACCATGTAATCCCAATCGAGCTTGACCTGCGATCCTTGCAGCAGGATTCGACATGGCTATGCTTAAGTTGTTACACGAAATTTACACAAGAACCAGCTGACTGTTTCCCCCTCTTGCTCCTTTTCTGGCAATTCAAATGTAAATGTCATTGTTGTGCTGACGGAATACCTCAGACCATTTTCGATGCAAGCATCTCAGGCAAAGTCACAGTCGCCAGCATGATTTCTCATATCAAAGATTCATTGCCTTTCAGTTACAACGGCTTGGTGCAAAAATCACAAATATGATAGCAGACACAAGAGAGATAGACCTGCCGTATCCTAGTTGACAAATGATCAAGTTGAAAGCACTTTGACGATATGAAATTAAGTTGAGGCGATAGAGTCAACCCAGCGGAAACCTCAGAAGGGAGCCATAGGAATGAACATGTTATTTTTTCTGCCTATCGCAATAGAAGGATTTGATAACTCGCTCCTGTGGGGAGTGTCCAACATATGGCCCTTCCAGCTGTATACAAAATACAGCACAATGTCACCATGTCGTAATGTCCGGGCTTTCAGAGGTTGTTTGTTCTCTAGAGCAAACGCCATGCCATGGGAAGCTAACAAAATCACGTCACCAATAGTGGGGAGAGAATATTCCGCTTCAAAGCATGAGAAGCCGACTGTTATCGTCCGTTTGGCCGGTGGATTGTGTGACAACACCGGCGGATTCGCCTTAGTGCTACACTCGAAGGATTAGTATCGTTAGTCGTAGTATTTGCCTTATGCATGAATCTCACGGCACTGAAACTGGTAGGTTTTGTGATATGAAGTTGTTAATCTAATGATGTCTCTACCTAATACGGCGAATCCATCGTTTTATACGATAGATCCGCCACGTGACTATGTGCTCACTTGGGCCGTATAACACTGACATTGAGGAGACAGCAGCAGGGCTCTTTTTCGATCAGCCAACCCGCGGGAGTCCGAATACAATTACGCACTGGATAGGGTGATGGATTAATCCCAACCGGAACCATTGTGTATGTGTCAATGAAACATTTCATCTCGAAATGAAAGACTCGTTTTTTTATAAAAAAAAAAAAAAAAAAAAAAAAAAGATTAGAGGCAAACTGCTAACTGCATCCCAAATGTGGACAGTCGTCCTCCTACCCAACAAGGTCTGACATTCATGGGATCCGAATAGCACGCTGAAGAAGGCGTGCGCAGTGGATCAGCTCACACCGTAGTGCAAAAAACCTCAACCGTAGAGATTGAACAGCGAGTGTGTGGGTGTGGATGGGGTGAGGTGGGTTCCCAAGCAGAGCGATCCTGAAACTATGTATCGGAATTACGCACTCACCATAACCACATACAAATCAATGGAGCCACATATATACAAATGTGCTTTAGTGCTTGGTTAGAGCAGCAGTTAAAAATTAATTGTTTGAATGTTTTTCATTTCATAAATGCAAGGGTGAGCGTCTGCTCTTCATAACAGTGTTTGTGGTTCAACTCGACGCACAAACATCATATACTGCCGCTTGCTTCATCTCGCAGTCACCTGCAGGCTGATGTATACCTTCCATCCCAGATGCGATCCCTTGAAGTGCGCCTTACATATTCCTGTCTCCGCCAAGTGCTCCGTTTTGTAAAGGGAACAGCCCTTGCCATTCCGATTTGTTATGTAAGAACGCCAGGCGTGTTCGCTATTTCTGATAAATGTAATTGTGCCATAACATGAAAGAAGACAGAGTGAGGGGACGATGTCCCCGGTTTAGTGTGATTAAAACTTTGCCAAATATAAACTAAATTTCCCTCGCGGTCGTATTAGACATGTACCACGAGAACGGAGGAAAAAGAAAAGAATAGAGTTGGTGAGGAATTTTGTTGAGGGTATCAAAGTCGTGAATATATACCAAAAAAAAAGTATCATTTCGGAAGGAAAAGAATAAGTGCAATTGTAGATCTGGAAGCAATCAGGCCCAAATCGGTGATGATGAGAAACGAGAGTAGAAATTGTTGACACGAGACGTGGCACAAAGCCACAATGTCATAGCACAGACGAGATTTATAGCAGACTGTTGAATAGCGCAGCTCCTAGCAGGGAAATCATTACAACCATCCAAGATGGTGTTGACAGTGAGCTCGAAGACGACTCCTGCTTGGGCAAGGTGCTGTTGACAAAGTCCAAGCCACAGATTGTATTGACCTGCTGGGCAGCAGCTTCATAAGTGTTTGCGATGTATTGGGATCGGTCAGCTGAGGCTGTGTGAAAGATGGCCATGGTCTCCTGGACACACCAGGAGCATGCGGGGACTGTGCTTCCCGGCAGAGTGAGATTGTAAGGGAGATAATAGAAGTAAGCGTTGGAGGCGCTTGTGCGGTTGGTGACCGCGCTAGCGTAGCAATACATATCAGATGTTGGATCCTGAAGGCAGGTGGCTTGGTACATCATCTCATAGGCTTTGAGACCAAGCAGAAACTGCTTGACGGTGCTGTCACCGCTATCCCATTCACTCTTACAATTCTCTGCAGTGGTCAGGTTGCTCGCAGCTGCATCGAAGAATTCGGTGCAGTAGGTGACATTGGCAGCGCAGGTTGCGTCCAAAACGCGGACGATACTAAGCAATTGCTTCTGGGCGTTGAAGAACCCTGAAGAGGTCTGATTATCTGTTAGCATACGTGCATATATTGTAAGAGTGCTTTCGCGAGGCGCAACTGAACCATACCTGAAGCATCATGGAGAGAGGATAGCAAGTCTTGAACGAAGGATCTTTGAGGACGCCCTCGAGGAAGGTGGGACAGTTGCTGTTGGAGTCACTCTCGAGCTCGGAGGCAATGTTTCCATCAAACGCCTCGGGTAAGGGTGAGGAGGTCGCATCGGCGGTTGAAGTAGCTCCAGTAACGGAAAAGGTCATGGTGGTAACTGATGCCTTGACTTTGGTTGCACTTGTTGTCTTGGTGTGATGTGAGGCTTTCGTGGTTGTGGCGTCGTCTGTGGCGGTCGTTTTGTGCTTGTCGGTGCTCTCCGTCTTGTCTGAGCTGTCATCCGCCCGTCTCTTCAATCCATCTCCGAGGGTAACGTCTTGGTATCTGGCTCGTGGGATCGAGGCTTCGGTATTGGCGATGCTATAAACCCGACGGATGAGAGGATGCCGTGTCTCAGTCCATCGGGCTGCGACTCCTGATGCGAGACAAGACACAAGGAGGATGAGGCAAAACGCAAGGCGGGCGCGAGGCAGGCGGGGGGAGGTATTGATGATTCGAGATGGAGAAACCGTGGCAGCCATGGTAGCGAGCGACGAGACGAAAAAGTCGCCCAGCTAAAATTGCGTGGAGATGCGAGATAGAAATGCTTTCAATTCGTATGCGCAATCGATGGCAGCTGTATGGACAGGCCAAGCGGCGAGATTGCTGCGTGTTTCACCACGATGGGCCCAGTCGACTCAAAAGCATGCGTGGTTGGCTCCGCAGGCAGTTACAGCACAGACGGCGGGCAGGATAAAAAAAAGTAAGTGTGCAGGACAGGTCCGTCAATTACCGTGTTTTGTGTAGAGAAGCGAACCAAATTAAGTTGTCAAGGACCTATTTCAATAGGAAAAAATAGATGTACTGGTGGACCTTGTAGATGACGTTGATTGAATGATCAACGGGGTTTTGAGATATCGCGATGCGTTCCAGGTGATTCCAAATCCAATGCCGAGACGGAACAAGACATGCAGCAGAGACGTGGAGGTCAATGCGGATGATTGGCGGCGGTGCTCGCACACAAGCCGGGAGGGCCTTGGTGCAGGCGGGGGGATGTGTGGTTAGTGGACTCGAGGCCCAAGTCAAACAAGTGAAGTTAAACGAATGTGAGAGACAATGCTAACGATTGAAGCAATGGTCTCGACGAAGAATAGAGTTGCGAACCGGCGGAGCTTGGGCAGATGATCGTCGACAAGGTGAAGTCGAGATGACTGCGTGCCGAGGAAGTGATCGTCAGCGGCTCTGGGCAACGGTTGCGTGAGAGAGAAAGGAGCAAAGATGAGCGCTGAGCAGGCGGATGCGTGGAGGAAATATCATTCACTCAGGACCGGACCAAGAATAAGGACGCAGCTAAAGAATGGACGGCGGGAGGTGGATTGGAGGGGGCATGGGGAAAGCAAATCGGACGCGGGTGGGCCATGCGAGCTCCAATTGCGCCACTATCCCTAAAGGAATGAGTGTTCAGATGGTGAACCAGGGGGCACAAAATCGCAGCCAAGAAATGGAAATGCACTATCAAGGCTGGCTGGTCTGGGGCCAGGCCATACCACACACTAAGCCAGTCGGGACGGCGCAGGCCTCCATCAGCATCAGCAACTAGGCTGGGGGTGGTGGCGGCCGCGGCATGAGATTAGATGCCCTGTGTAGGCCACCCAATGACCACTCGAGGGGATAAACAGGGGATTGTTGAAGGTGGTCGGGTTCTCCTCTCCCACTTGCATGTCGCCAATGGGTTGATGATGACGAGGACAAGGCCTTGGTTTGACGGTCATTGTGGTCGAGGCGGTGATTGTACCATCTCGACCTGAACGAAAGCCTGCATCTCCGTCGTGGTGGAGCACCAACCGTTGGTACCTGACTAAAGCCATGCGCCTACGCCGGTAGAGTACCCGCTACCAAGGAGAGAGACCAGGTACCCAGCAGCAAGGAGGAACAAATGTCCCGCCACCTTCCCTCCGTCGCAGACCATGTCTTTGAGAAACGCGTAAACGTGGTGCCGTCAAAAGAGTTGGAAAAAGAAAAACAGAGCATTTCAGGACTGATGATGTGCCTGCCTTCCCGGTATTGTCTAACCCAAGTACGTACATCAACCACAACGAGGGCAGGCGTGGTGCGAGCTCCATTGCCTGGCTTGCAGTAGCGCAGCGGTTTATTGACTGGGTCGTCAGGGGTCCAGTTACCCGATTGGAGCCACCCGCTGTGCACCTGCACCATGTGTCTGCAACCATGAATTGATGTGTGGCAGCTTGATCAAATAATACAACGTTGTTGGTGCATCGAGGAATTTGCCAACTGAGCCGGCGTGCATCGTTCACAGCCAGTCAACGACTCGCCCATCCACGCTCACCCACAGCAGCCTACCAAAGGCCCAAATCGGCTGACCAACCTCGGATTGGTCACCTCCGCCCTGCATCAGGAAACTCGATCCCGCTGTCAAGAACGAACCAGACGCCAGAGACGGGCACAGCACCTTTTTCCTCCTAGCAACAGCCGGTCACACCTACGGGTGTGCGTGCGTGCATGTTATGTGCCTACATGCATCCATCTTCAACGGGATTGCACGGTTGAAAAACAGCCAACGGCATCACTACCCGATTGAGCTACCCATGCCATGGTTGCACTAGGATATCCACTTCCTCGCGGGCAGATCAAGTCGCCATAGAGGCTACCCACAAGATGGCCACGTCCAGACCCTCTTGGTGTCGCTTGTACGTGTGGGCCATGTCAGGACGTAGGGCTTACTCTTGCTTGGTACAACCCGGCTCAAGCCTCCATCAGAGTCGCATTTGTGGGTGGCCAGGGACGCCGTGCAGTGAGAAAAATTACAGGCTTTTTTTCACTTTGAATACTCATGGGCAGTCCTCATTGGCCTGCATAAAATACAACTTGCCGACAGGTCACGGCGCATGAAAGCAATAATGAAAATAAGCGCAAGAAGAACAGAGAATCCACCACGCTTGCAGATAATATGCTACCAACTAAAAAATAAAAATAAAAATAAAGAAGAACACTTCAACTCGTATACTCTTAAATATTACGAAACTTTTTTTTTTAAGATGTCCGACACAAGTCTTTTTTCAAAAGGTAAAGGAGTGCTTGGTAAACATCAACAATCACAACCTCACTCATCGGTCCTTGACTGAAGGTTTCAACCCAGACGCTGTCCAGGTACTAAAAAAAGGGAGACGTCAAATTTCGTTTAGTCGGAGGAAATCAGCCACCAAGCCGGCACACAGGCCAACGTCCTGGTTCTGTCAGCAAGGGGTACCCTGTTTGATCAGGATCCCATGCTGGCCTGTTTCCCGCTGCCCAAACATTTACCTGAGTGTTTCCTGCTCCCGCATAACTTTGAGAACTGCTTGTGTACGCCCCCAGCTCACGATAGCCTTTCTCTCCAGGCATGGATCCTCAAATCGAGCCTTTCCGACCCTCGTTGATCCACCACATCGTCGCCGTCCTCTCACCGTTTGTTCATGGGCAGATTCAGGTTGGTCCCGCTCAGCCGCGTGGCCTTTGAAAGTATTTTCCCCTCCTTCTCCCCATCTCATGTACCTTGCAGCAGTGCTTCTCCATATCCACCAGCTAGTGCAAAACCACGCGCCGCGGTCGTGGCGCCGTCCAGCTCGAGCCAATGAAGCCCGAGTTTCCCCTGCCAAGATATCCATTCGTCCTCGCCCGTCGTTCGCTCTGTTCTTCACTGAACTAATGCCTTGCCGCCACTTCGTTCTCCTCCCCCCATATCTCAACGCTGGCCATCGCCCGACGTCCCGCTCTTCAGGCCGATAGAGCAACCACACCGGACTAGTTTCGCGCCACAAAGCCTCGCCGCAGCCATTCCGTTGCCTTTGAAGCAAGACATTTCCCAGCTGCCCTTGTCTCCCGCTTCTGCTTCTCCTTGTCCTTCTATATCAAGCATTTGTCTCGCTTCCAGCAACCAATTCGGGCAGCAGGAGTTCTCCACCTGATTCTTTTCGTCTCGCCGCGCCACGCGAGTTATGCTCCGTCATGATTCTTCCAATTTCCACGACATGCAGTGGCGCTCCTCTGATGTCCAACAACCAAAATTCAAGGCCACGCTACGCATCAAATCATCACTTTCGCTTTGCCCACACTTTCCTCACCGCCCAGGTACAATTTCTCTCGATGTGTTTCTTGGCTCTTGACATTGGTGAGAGTCAGGCCGGGCTTTCACACCGCAACCTCGCCACCTGCTAAATTACCTATAAGCCATGTGAACAGGAGAGTGCCACAGGCTTCTATGTCTTGTTTTTTCTTGAAATTACTCAGCTATCCTCGGCTCTAGTGCTGTCAGTTAGTTCATCGCGCTCTATCTCGCTCGCCAAATCCCTTGTCATGGAATCACTCAAGCCCCTGGTCGGGTTTATTCTCCGCCCCATCATCGCGTGATGTGCTCCGTTGACCCCCAGTCACCTTTTACGCGGACAGGGGAAACTCAATATTGCGGACTTTTCACAAGGTTCTAAGTGCACATTTGCAAAATTGGGTTATTAATCTTTTTTTTTCTTCGAGCAGCGTCGAGATATTAACAAATACAAGAAAATCATTACATCTGTGTAGAGATTGGCGGTATCGTCTCTTCGCCATGGCGGTTGTGTTTCGCCTGTATCTATAGCCCACCCATCATCCGTCAACGCCGATGCCAAATAAAGGAGAGAGAAAATTTTTTAAATCGCAGACACTGTTCCGTCTGGACAGCGATAGTAAATGTGGAGGCACCAAATCCCACACCAAATTACAATGGTATAACGCGCGTGGCGAATAAACGTCATGCAGTTTTTTTTGTCGTTTTTGTCTGTTTTCGGTTATCAGTGCTTCTCTAAGCTCTGAAGGTTAACAAGCTCGGCGTAGCGACCGTTCTTCTTCATGAGCTCGGAGTGGGTTCCTTGTTCCACAATGCGGCCCTGGTCGAAGACGTAAATCACGTCAGCCTTTTGAATGGTGCTCAGACGGTGGGCCACGGCGATCGTCGTTCGTCCCTTGGCGGCCTTGTCCAAAGCTGCTTGCACAACGTGCTCCGACTCGGAGTCAAGAGCAGAGGTTGCCTCGTCAAGGAGTAAAATCTTCGGGTCGCGAATCAGCGCACGGGCGATAGCAATGCGCTGCTTCTGTCCACCGGATAACAACGTTCCCTTGCTACCTACGATAGTGTTGAAACCGTCAGGCAGGGAGACGATGAACTCGTAAATGTTGGCTTCTCGACAGGCATGTTCAATGGCCTCGTCGGGGACTTCCTCGACCGTGGTTCCGAGAAGAATGTTGTCTTTGATAGTGCCCTGGTAGAGAGTCGGCTCCTGACTCACCAGCGCAATGTGAGAGCGATAGTCGTTCACGTTGAGGCCGCTGATCTCGTGGCCATCAATGAAAACTCCGCCGGAGAGGGGGTCGTAGAAGCGCTCCAGGAGAGCAATTGTGGTACTCTTGCCGCAACCAGATGCTCCAACGAGCGCCACGTACTGGCCAGGTCGCACAGTAAGGTTCAAGCCTCGAAGCACCGGCTGTTCGGGCCGAGTAGGATACCTAAAGTGGACGTTGCGGAACTCCAAGGTGCCATCAACCTGTGTCAGACGCTCACCAGTCTCAGACCAAGAGTCTACCACCGGCTGACGATCAAAGAGCCTCTTGAGTTCGGCTGCAGCTTGGTATGCCTTGCCCATGTCTGGGGCAAAAGAGAAAATGGTACCTGCAGACTGAGCGCCGAAGATGACGGCCATGAAGCATAGGAAGAATTGGAACATGTCATACTCGTACTTGGCGATCAGAGTGCCTCCATACCAGAAACCAAGGGCGAAGCAGGCAAAGAGGAGAGACTGGGATGCGGCATACAAGGCTGACGACTTGACCACAGAGATGAGACTGATGCGCTGCTGGATATCAAGGGATTTAGTGTATTGCGCCAAAACATCCTGTTCGCGGGTAAGGGAAGCGACGGTCCTGATGGCGGAGATGGCCTCTGAAGCATACGATGCTGAATTATCGTAAGCAGCCTTGGATCGCCGTTGGAAGTGAGCAAGCAGCCAGAATCGGAAGAAACCACATCCAAGGAGTACAGGGATGGTTGCAATGCACACGAGAGACAGCTTCCAGCCGATGGCCAGGGACATGACACAGGCAGATATCAAGGTGGTGAGGACCATCAGAATCGTACCCAGTGTGACGCCGCTCAGGCCAGCAACATGTGTGGTCTCAGTCGATAGGAATGAGGTGAGAGCACCAGCGGTGTTCTCATCTCGGTCAAAGAACTCAACGTCCTGTCTCAACATGGTTCGGAAAGCACGGTCTCGGACTCGGTGAACCAGTCGCTCAGAGCATTTGGCAAAGCAAACACCCTGAATGACAAAGGCCAAAAACTGGACCAATGCCAACATGAGATACATGGAGCTCCAAAAGTCAGAATCATCCTTGACCTTGTTGCGGTTCTGGGGTGTGATTGGAGTAGATAGAGTGATGATCTGCTTAGCGAAGAAGACTATTTTTACACTTTGGTTAGGAATGTGATGCGTGGGCGCTTTGGGGGGGTGCACATACCAGCCTGGGTAGGGTTTCCACCACCGCAAATGGCGGAGAAGAACAAGCCAATCAACATGAGCTTCCACTCGGGGGCATTGAACGACGCAATCAGCTTGATCAGGGTCCACAGGCTATACTTCTTTTCCTGTTCGGCCCGGCGGGCTTGGAGGGCGATGCTTGAAACGGATTTAGTGGTTCCTGTGCGTTTGAGCTTCAGGGCGATGTTGTCATCAGGATCAACACTGCGGCTCTCTAGCTTCTGGAGCACTGCCTCCTCCTCGGCATCAAGTTGAGCCTGCTCTTCGGCAGTCAATTCCTCGGCAGCAGCAATATTCTGGGCGGATACAAGCTTGAAGTAGGCTCCCTGCTTCTCGAGGAGATCATTGTGTGTTCCCTGTTCAACGATGCGGCCTTCAGACATAACGACAATGTTGTGAGCATCTCGGATAGTAGACAGTCGGTGGGCAATAGTAATAGTTGTGCGACCCTCAGCCGCAACTTCTAGAGCGGCTTGAACCACACCTTCAGATTTGGTGTCGAGAGCCGAAGTAGCCTCGTCCAGTAGAAGAACTATTGAGTGTTAGTCAAAAATCGCAAAAATGAAGCCGAGATTAACATACTCTTGGGGTCCGAAACAACAGCTCGGGCGATTGCGATTCGTTGCTTTTGACCACCAGACAGGAGAAATCCTCGCTCGCCAACATTGGTTTCATATCCCTCAGGGAGCGCAGACACGAAATCGTGAGCGTTGGCCTTCCTGGCAGCTTCAAAAACAAGCTCACGCTGCTCCTCTTCACTTGCATGCTCGTGCTTGGTTCCAATAAGACCGTGGCGGATGTTGTTAAAGATGGTAGTGCCGAAAAGAGTAGGTTCTTGGCTGACAAGTGCCATTTGCTGGCGCAGCCACCGAAGGTTAAGCTTACTGATGTCGTGGCCGTCGAGATAGACATTTCCCTCGACGGGATCGTAAAATCGCTCCACCAGACCAACAATTGTACTCTTACCAGAACCAGATGCACCAACAAGAGCGGTGGTCTTGCCCGCGGGGATCTCAAGGCTCACATCGTTCATGACCACGACCTCGGGACGGGAAGGGTAGATGTGCTTGATGCCGGCCAGTCGGATGTTGCCCTCGATGTGCTCAAGTTTCTCTCCCGCCTCGCTTGTAGGGTCCAGAGGGGACTCGCGGTCGATGGTGTTAAAGATCTTGGCGGCAGCGGCAACAGCGTTGGTGAAGGCTTGCATGTTCGGGGCAACATTACCCAAGTTAAAAGCACCAATCATGACAGACATGAGAATGGTGAGGATATTGCCAAGGGACGTATCGCCATCAACCAAAAATTTGCTTCCTTGCCAGAAAGCCAAACCGTAGTTGAGGTAAAGCACAAGCATCATGCCAGCCACCATGACGGAGAGTGCGCCCTTGACCCGGAAACCAAAGTACTCGGCCTTGCCAAGATGAGCATCGTATCGACGAGCCAGTCGCTCCTGGGTGCCAAATGCAATTGCATTTCGGACCGAGCTGATGACCTCGTCGGCCAAACTACCACCGATGGCGTACGACTCAAGATTTTGCTTGTTGTATTTGAGGATGAAAGTAGAGCCGCCTCCCATATTGAGAAGAAGAGCGATAACGGTGGAGAATAGAATCAGCGTCAACTTCCAGTACTTGATGAAGCCAATAACAAATGCTGAGATAAAGGTAGCGACGGCAGCGATAGTGAGGGAGACCTTTTCGGAAATGCCATCCTGAATGAGGTTGGTGTCGGATGTGATGCGAGTCGTGACCTCACCAGCTCCGAGCTTGTCAAAAAAGCCAATGTTTTGGCGCATGCAACTGGCAAGGTAGTTCTCCCGAATTTTGGCGCTAATGTGCTCGCCAGTATAGATGAAACCCACAGTCGAAATATAGGTGACGATAAACTCGCCAATGCCCAAGTAAACAAAGTACAGGACGTAGCTGGCCAGTTTGTCGGTGAATTCTTTATACGTTTGATCTCCAGTGAAATAGGTCTGGAACACGCCCTGTAGGTTACCAAAAACGACAGTCATGAGTGGTAGGGCGGCACCACCAGCAATGGAACAAACAGCGGAAACGAAGATGATGAACAAATCAGTGCGCGAAGCATATCGGTAGAGGACGGCGACGCCCTGTTTTACTTCAGGTGTGACCGTTTGGCGGCGCAAAACTTCAGCTTGGTGAGGGGGCAGATGGTTGTACAATTCCTCAGGCGATAGCTCCCTGGGAGGTGCAACGACCTTGGAGTCGAGCTTCTTCAGGTGTTTCTCGTTTTCGGAGTGTAGATCGACGGGCTGTCGGCTAGAATCCACCTCGGTCGAGTTGCCGCGGCTCGAGCGCATGGAGCGAATCGAATGGCTTTTGCGAGCCATGGTGAAGGATTGGGTGAGGGCGAACTGTAAGGAGCGAGGACGTCGGTGCCCCAGAGGGGGGGACGGTGGCTTTCGCGGGGAGCTCTGCGGAGTAGACCAGATCGGCCAATTGTTGTCGCTACAACTGGAGCGAGCAGGCCCGGGGTGCACGATGTGTGATGTCGAGTCTAACACGGCATCTAGATGGATGATATCGTGGACAGCCAGCGAGCCTGGAACACGACCAAAGTCGAGAAGTGAGAGACAGCCGGCAAGTCCAAAAAGTGGGAAATCGATCCGATTAAAACATCCCCTCCCCCGACAAGAATAAATAATGGAGCAGATGCGACGGATACAAGCCCAGGGTGCGCCGTAGACTCGGGCGGAACACAAAAAGGGTCCCGAGCGCTCTCCTTCCCTTGTTGCCCATCTCCAGAGTCGTCCGCCGTCTCCACAACCAGCGGAACGGGAACTGGGGCCACACCCCTTCACTCTCAACGCCGACACGCCTGGCACCTTGCGCCTCGCACTTCGCACCACGCCAGCCAAAGACATACACACGCATACGGCGCCCAGTCTCGGCCGGCACAGTGCCACACGAACCACTGGTCTCGCCAGCCAGCAACCGATAGTTCGTCTCTCCCTCACCTGGCTGCGCGACGGCGCACAGTGTAGCGTGCGGCAACAGGTCCACTCGACCCGAAACGTAAACGATACCGAGCGCCAGAAACGCCAACAGCGACCTCTCCCAGCACAGGGGGTACGGATTTAGAGGCTTCTAGGGGAACCCAGACCTGGCTGGCATGGCTGGCCCGACACAACCCACGGCGGCCTCTAGGCGCAACCGCTGGCACCTGCTGCTCCCATCTGGCTTCTTCGCCATGGAGCTTGCTTCGACCATCGGCACTGATCGACCAACTCTTACTTCCTCCTCCCAATCAGACCCAAGGTCCATCCCTGCGATTCCATCAAACAAGTCCCTCACAAGCCACTTTGTTTGGGTAACGAGTTCTAATCACATGAGTGAGAGTTTTCCCCCCAAGCCGACGCTCTGTCAACCTCCACCAATGAGCCACCCCCCAATACGGCACGATAGCGCCTGCCGGAGGATTAAGAGCGTATGCGACCATAGCCACGATGGATGAAGGCGGCTCCTGAGTCATCGAGATGTGTCTCTTGCTGTCAGATGCTGCTTTCCAATACTTCGGGGTCTTACATGAGCCCGAAGCCGTCCCGCTCATCTAACAGCACCCACCTAGCGTGCGGTCCGCCAGCTCTTTTTCTTTTTTTTTTCACAGCCTTGGTCGGCCGGGGAAGATATGAGGGAGGGGGGCGCCGCAGTGGGGTCCCACACGCTGCAAAAGGTGTTATCGCGTCGAAACGGTGTCTGTTTTCGGATAGGATACGAAAGAGTGGGTGCCGGGACCTTCATATTCATTCGCTATTCGCCTCCTCGGTTACGTCGCTTTCGCGTCCACACCCGCGGGTTGCTTCCCAGCACCTGATTATCTCTCAAGTCTCGAACCGGGGGGCGTGTGAGGAAACGTCACCTTGGCCGTCTGATAGATCGGAATTCCGGCACACCAAAGTTGAATGCGACGGGGGGTCTCCAAAGTACGGGGTTGACCCTCATCATTCCCGTCGTACAGTGTTGGCTTGCATTCGCAGTGTCGCAACCGGCACACTTTGAATTCCCGGACCCATAGATTCCTTCCAATTTGATGTGAGTCCAACACAGGGGCCACTAATATCTGAATGCTTGGATCAGCACAACTACCGGGGCTGAGAACCTTAACTCCGGGCCGTTCGTATCCTTCTTTCTCGCAATAGTAAATGACAATAAGAAATGAAATAAAAAACATGATGTGCATGTCTTGAATCGGAACATAGGGACCAAATCGGAGTGTTCAATGATAAAGCCACAGGGTCCTATAACGCTGTGCTATTGCACAAGACCCCCGTCTCATTTTGCTTTTGTTGTGCTTTTTGTTTCTTCATAATGTTTCGCAAAGGTCTCACTCCGATGACGCCCAGGGATTCTCCCAGGAACAACTTGGCTGCGCCCCGTCCACGTGTGTTGATATCGCAACGGTCCCTCAGCGTCACGCTCCTCGCAGTTGCGTGTACTGGTACGTCGATCATTTTTCCTTCCACGTGTAATCTCCCTCAATTGACTTGGCCGCGTCCCTTTTTTTTTTTTTTTGCGAGCTGCCAATTTTATCTCCTTGCAGGCCCAACAGTGTCATCTTGCACGAGCAGCCACCACCAACCGGAGTACTGGGATGGCCAACCCCGACTGACCAGGGCTCAGTTGGGGGTCGGAGTCGGTCTTCATTTTGCGCCGATTGCCGGTCTCAGTCACTACTTCGGGGAAGCTAGTCAACAGCTACTGCAGTCAATCTACGACACACATGGGCCGGCAACTTTGTTTCCCGTCCCCGGCGACGCGACAGGCCAGAATTAGACGTCTCACTGGCCTTATGCGAGTGTCAGTGTGGCGACGTTTCGTTCATTATGTTCTCGTCGGGTCGTCTCCCGTGTGTTGCTCGGTTGATGGTCTTTTTTCTTTACTCAATATGCGACCAGAATCCTGATACCGTGTGGGGTACGTAGACGCCAGTGTCAACCGCCAAATGCAGGCGGTTGCGGCCGTGGGCAAGCGTCTAGAGACACTCCCCTTTCGGTCTCTTGGCGCAACTGTCGATCACCCACTACACAGTGTATGTATGAATCACCACCATCCACACGCTCCCCATCAGCCCTATGGCGGTCGTTCGTTGCCTGCCTAATCCGCAACACTTCCTTTCCTGTTTAAACCTTGTGCGCTGCTAGGCCATAGGGTGTGATCCCATCCTGTCGCTCCCGAAATGCCGGAGTTGTGCAGGTCGGCCTTGTATTTGCACCGAATGTGCGAGTTACTTTGTTGTTGATTTCCGCTTGCGCTCAATAAGCGTGGCTGGGAGTGATGTGAGAGCGTGCGGCCGGCACCACTCAATCCTCCGTGGATATGCATGGTCAACCTGGCATTGGCACGCGAAGGACAACGAGCAGGTTTTTCTTATGCACTTTTGGTTTTCACACCGCATTGTCTTGTGTGTGATTCCCACTCAACTGTGGTCATGTGTGGGGGAGATTGGCGAATAGCTGGGAATGAGGGGGGTTTAGTCATGGTGGTACTACCCTCCAGAGCGTTGGGTTGGCTCTTGTAGAGTAAAGCTCTGATGGCCAATATTTACAACGACACTCACTATGCAGCGGTGTGATATGCCAGACCGATAATCAAGCGCCGGGCAAGAAGTCGTGTTTGACTGACCAAACAAAGCAAGGCAGCCAGGATGTGCCTATTTACTGTATGAAGTCATTATTGCTCAGTTGGCGACCTACCCTATACCAGAACCAAGATCCGTGCGCCTCCACTGGTGCTGGCGTATTCGCCACGTTCTAATGTTTGAGCCCATGAACATCACCAGCCTTGCAGCCTAACTCGTCGCCACTTGGCCTCACGTGCCTTTTCAGCCGCATCTCGTTGTCCTTCAAACATGGTTACCTTCTCAGCTCAACAAGCCCTACTGCCTTGACCGAGAAGTCAGAACACTCAACGGCGGCCGTGGGCACCCATCATTAGCGACATCCCTGGCCACGGTGCGCATCATCACCCATCATCTCACCACCAGCTCAACATCATCTCCCCGCACATACCAGCCCATATTACACCAAAACACCAAAACATCCCACCCGCACTCATGATCCCCACCAACTTGACCGTCTCTCTCGCCCTGCCGGGGCTGGCCCTTGCGGCAGCGGCCCGGCCCAGGAATGCCATCCTTCTCTCTGACGTCGAGTCGCTCACGCTGCGCGGCAACGGTGCCATGACGGCCCACCGTCGTGTGCCCGCCATCCCCCAGATCCGCTGCGTCTCGTCCAGCCGCCTCTGCGACCTCTACGACATCGATGTGATGCGCTGCACCAACCAAGGCTCCTCCTACGGTGAAGAGGACATCCAGTGGAGCTGCACCGCCACGCTGCCCGAGGAGCTCAAGCTGGGCAGTACCGACGTCATTTGCGAGGGTTACTCGTCACCTGACGATCCCTACGTTCTCAAGGGCTCTTGCGGCGTCGAGTATCGTCTTGGCCTGACGAGGAAGGGAGAGCACCGCTATCCCGATCTCGCTGGCGGCCATGGCTGGTTTGGGGACGATCGAGGAGGCAGTGACTGGGGTGCACTCATCTTCACCTTCATCTTTGTCGCCATCTTCTGCTGGATCGTCTACTCTGCGTGCGTAAGAGCCAACGTTAACCAGGGCCTTCGACGTCAGCGCGGCTATCCCGGCTACGGAGGAGGAGGAGGTCCTGGAGGCGGCCCCGGAGGCGGCCCCGGAGGTTGGGGTCCCGGTGGTGGTCCTGGGAACGACCCCCCTCCTCCTTACCCGGGCACGAAACCGCAACAGCAGGGCTGGACCCCCGGTTTCTGGTCAGGCCTGGTAGGTGGTGGAGCGGCTGGGTACTACGCTGGTAGCAGAAGCCGGAATGACAATAATGGGCACAACAGCCACTACGGTAGTTTTGATCGAGGGAATGGATGGGGTGGTCGTTCTTCTAGATCATCATCCAGCGGCTCTGGCAACCGCCATGAGAGCACCGGCTTCGGCGCCACCAGCAGGAGATAGAAGATCAATTACGCAGGTCCCGGGGGGGGGATGGCCTCACAATCCCTACGAGATTAGTTTCACGCTTCTGCAAAGTGGCTTGCTTCAATAGCTTAATTGGCACCTTCCATTTATCCAGCAAGACTGGAGTCATCGCTCCATCACACCAGAGACATTTCGCCTCGTACCCTCTTTCATCTGGCTACAGAGTATATACACGCTGATGAGCAAATCTCATGCTCCCCAATGGCGAATAGTAAAAGTACACAGACAACTTTCCAAATATGGTAGCCATCTAGCCCAGAGAAGAAGAAAAAAGCGTCAACGTTCCGTGCCGAGCCAACCTCATCCGTCCGCCACACCTGGCCACTCTCTTCCTGTTGGCCATCATGAATACACCCAACCCCCCCCAAAAATAACAAGCAGTAACAGATCGTACAGTGCTCGACAAACGTAATTAAATATGTAAAAAAATTGTGAGGTATCGTGACAAGGCTATAAAAGTGGCGGCTTGGATAAGCTGTAGAAGACTGTCCCTCCCCCACGTAAATTTAATGATGAACGGGCATCACGTCCATCTTGTCGAAAGCTCGAGAGCAGGTGGGGCATTTGCGCATACGGTTGCTGATTCGGTCATCCACGCACTGGTTGCAAAATAGATGCCCGCATGTCTTGAGTGCTGTGTTTTTGAAGTTGTTTCGGCAAATGGTGCATAAAGCAAAGGTCTGTCAACCGGGTTAGCCAGGATGCAATCAACTGCGGGTTCCGCAAAACTTACTCGAAGCATTTCTTCTTCCTCTGAAGAGTTACTCAATGCCTTGTTCTTCCAAGTGTCGCGGTCCTTCTGCACATGCTCGACTCGGACCTTTAATTTTTCCACTTCAGTTTCTTGCATCGTGTTGCGCTCCCGAACCACAGCCGATGTAGCGTCTTTGGATTTGACCAGGTTTGTTAGATCCCCAACTTGCTTGTTCAGAGACTCCGCCCGCCGCACAGCTTCCAAGCTCGTAGCCTCCATCTTCTTGTTCTCCGACACTAGTGTTGCGTTTGACTGCTTGAGATCAGCCAACTGCTTCTCCAAGTTGCCCAAAAGGGTTCGATTCTGGGACTCGAGGTCTTTGAGTTGGGCAATAATTTCCGAGCTCTTGCTGTTTTGGTGTCGAAGAGACCGAATCTCGTTGTTTCTCGTGTCTGCGTCCTTGCGAGCAGCAAAGTACTTCTGGTCGGCTTTGCTCTTCTCGGCGATAAGAATCGTCACTCGTTCCTCCAGAGCTGCAAAGTCTAGCACCTTCTTTTGAGCCAAATCCTTCATCTTCTTGTATGCCTTCTCTATTGACGGCAACTCTTGGTTGATCGACTGAAAGTCTTGTTCCAGCTTCTTGTACTTCTTTCGAAGCTCGTCATGTGAAGTTCCATCGTCATCCACGTTGGTCATTTCCTGGTCCTGGCTCGACTTGAGACGCGCAATTTCTGACTCGAGCGCCGAGATTCGATCGTCCTTTGCGCTTACCAGTTCTTTGATCTGTTCCACAGACGCTCGGTCTTGTTCCATATTGGCCTTGCGCTGCATGTTCTCAGCTAGAATCTCATCTCTTGCTGAGCGCACGCGAGCAAGATCCTGGTCGCGGGCCATGATCTCTGCCTCTAGTTCCTGTGTGACTTGATTTGCATCCGCCTCTAGTTGGGTTCGGAAAGCGGATCGCTCGGCCTGTAGTTTTTCGGCCTCTTCTCGAAGCTGCTTGTTAGTGGCTTCCAAGTTATTGATTCGCTTGATCAAGTCTTCGTTTTGGCTCTTGAATTGCTTGAAAACATCCGTTCGGATGAAATCCTCGTCAGTCAAGGTTTCCCTCCGCGCTTTGAGGCTTGAGTTTTCGTCCTGCAGTGTTTTGATTTCGGCCAAGATCGTCTCAAGCTGTTCCTTTTGCTTCGTCGCGGCCGCGGTTGCCTCCTGGTACTTGAGAAGCAATTCCCCTGAGTTTCCATTGGTCTCCGTTCCTTCCGAACCACTATCACCAGAGGCAGATGGCCGCGTCGCGTTGGCAAATGCTTGGTGTTCCAACTTTTGAACCTGTGAACTCTTGGCGCGATCCAGTTTCTTCTCTGCTTTAAAGTATCGCAAGGTAGCGGCGTTGAGCTGTTCAGAGAGCTGATCCTTCTCAGTGCTGAGTCGATCCAATTTGATTAGATACTCCTTCTGCGCAGTCAGGAGCTTGGTGATTTTATTCTCCAGCGCGACCACAGAGGGGGTGATATCTCCGCGACCATTGGCTAACCGGCCAAGAAGTGCCTCAGCCTTCGACTTGATCGCTTTCCCTTTGTCTTGAAGGTGTTTTTGGAAGTCGTGCAGATCCTTGAACGTGACGCCACTCAGGTAGGGTGGATCTGGCAAAACATTAGCACGTGCGCAAATAAACAACAACATCAGTAATAGCAGATATACTTACCCGAATTAGTTGTCGAGCTTGATACGTTCGACTCGGCTAGGAGTTCCACCTCCTCAAGAACCTGCCCAACATCAGCCAATATAACTATGCAGATCAATCATGAAAACCAACCTGTCGCCACCAAGCATCAATAATTCTAAGGTGATCGTCATGGTGTACTGATCGTTTATGGAGTTCTTCTAGTCGCGATTCAGCCGTCGCAGCCTTGCGGCTGTATTCTTGCATCTGTCGGTAGATAGCTCCTTTGGTGTAGGCCTGATTAACCGAGGTCAGCGGCATTTTCGTCCCAACGCGCCGAATAACGTGTGTGAGATGTGGTGATGTGAGCGAAAGCGTTGGTTATCGAGTGCACTCGGAACGCATCTTCATAGCCGGGGATTGCTGTCGCTGGGGCGAGCGAGCATCATCGCTGGCTTAGTGAGCTAACTGGCCCAGCATCGGACTCTGATAAGAAGATGCGGCGATCCGGATTCGCGGGCCCTCAGGGTAGAACAGAAAAAGGCTGATGGGGAAAGGGCAGGGCGTGCCGCGAGAATTCGCAATAGGAAACGGTGTCGTCTTGACACTTACCTCAATCCAGCTCTCCTCCTTCATCTCCAGGGCGTCATCCTTGGCCTTGGACCCATTGACGGCGACTCTCTTGCTGGGAGGGGCCAAGTCATCAGCGCTGCTGATGGCAGGCCTCTTCCTGTCCTCCATCTTGGCGAGCGTGGATGGACGAGGCGAGGCAGAGGGGGTCGTTGTGAGAGGCATCAGTAGTCGCGTGGCAGTGGGGAGTAAATGAGGCGCAAGGGAAAAAGAGAGCGAGGGTTCGGTCGAAGCAGCGCAATAGAGCCAGGTCCCGTCCCGACGCAGGGAGTTCGGGCCTTCATCAAGTGGCGGCGCGAATAAGTCGTAGCGTGCTGATGGGACGTTCCCTCGGGCCAGGAGTTGAAATTTCGAAGTTGAGTCGCACATCAAGAAGAAGCGCGGTCTCCACCTCAAAGGGGCTTAGTGGTGCGCTAGCCTGTTTGGGCGCTCCCTTATCGATTTCCATGCCGGTTAAACCTCGCGAGACTAGGCTGCCACTCCACCATCCCGCATTTTATCATGCTCATGCATACATTTTTTTCCCACTTCGCTCCAAAAAAAAAAAGAGAGGCGATCAACAACACGTCTGATACGTGCTGATTAACCAAGACTTGAATCACCAAGTGTAAATGGATTATTATTGAATACCAACATGAGTTCCATGTTCAAGAAGAAGGGCGGGCCTGCCTTCAAGCCAAAGATACCTTCAACTCGAGCCCGCCCCGCGGCACCAACAACAGCATCGCTCTCGCAACCCGCAAAACCTCCTCAAACCGAGACATTTATTGACACGCAGCCAGAATCCGTGTCGCAAACATCCCAGAAGGCGACAAACTCAGTGGCGCCCACGGTAGATGCTGGCAATGCTGCGTCGCAAGAATCTTCGCAACCACCCCACCAGAAATCTTCAACATCGACCCCACCAGAGCGAGTCACAGAATCCGCGAAATCCGACAGCATCACGACGACGAAGCAAACACCGAATGATAAAATAGAATCATCTGAAATTACTGTTCCGAAACCGACTCCTAGCCAAGACGCGACCATTGTTGGAACTCATGTGGAGCCAGAAACGACTATCACCAGGTCGGCACCCGCCACTGAACTTGCACAGGCTCAGCCAACTCGAACCGAAACACCGAATCTCCCTAATTTACCTACCGAAGAATCACTAAGAGAGAACGCGCCATCATCAGGGGCCCTGACTCGTACTCCCGTCGAGGGACAAGAGAGTGGCGCTGCAGATGGCCCCGCAGGACTATCGATTCCTGGTGGTGAAGCAACTGAGGCCGTATCGCGAACCTTGATCGAGCCCCCTCAAAAGCCGGCACCTAGAACACGGGCCAGGAAACAAGTGACCAAAATCACGGAAGAGGAGAACGGAGAGGAAGATGAAGGTGTGAGACCAAAAAAACGCCTACGCAAGACTACTCAGAATGGAACGGATACAGCCCCAAAACAACCTAGGAAGCGCAAAACTCCAGCCCAGACAAATGGCGAAAGTCAGCTCAAGAAGAGACGAGCCCGATCCATTACACCAGAAGATTCCGAAAGCCAAGTGGTTGATTTGCAACAACTCAAGATGTCTGATCTGACGAGGGATTTGCACATTGGTAAGAAATTTAGCCGTCACGACGAGCTTAGGGAACGAGAGCGACGGGCCCGTCTGAAATCAAAACTGGGAGACGTTGAATCACGCGATAGTTCCGCAACGCCAGAGCCGGGCACCAAGACGGGAAGTCCCGCTTCCGCTCCTACTCCACCCACAACTGCTCCTGCAACAGGTCCCCAGTTTCGCATTGTTGATGGCCAGATTGTGGTTGATCAAAGTTCATTGACTGTGGACCGACACGCCCGAGCTGCTGCTGCGCTGGGAGATATGGAAACAGTGGAAGAAAACGATTTCACTCGCCTCATTACGAGTAACTCGTTCATGAACACATCCAAACTCAAGGGACCCAACATCTGGACTGATGCAGAAACGGAGCTATTCTACCGAGGCCTGCGCATGTTTGGCACCGATTTTGAGATGATATCCAAAATGTTTCCTGGCAAGCAACGCCGCCACGTCAAGCTCAAGTACAACCGCGAGGAACGTCACTGTCCTCGCCTGATTGACAGCGCCCTGATTGGTGAGAAGACGGTCAAGCTCAACATTGACGAGTACAAAGCTTTTACCGGTGCCGAGTTCGAGTCGGTCGAGTCCATCGAGGCCGAGCAGCGCAAAATCCAGGAGGACTTTGAGGCTGAACAGAAGCGTGCTGCAGATGAGCAGGCTGAGATTATGCGCAAGAAGCGCGAGGAGCTTTTTGCTGACGATGAGGATGAGGCGTCCAAGAAGAAGACCAAGAGAAAGGGCAAGCAGAAAGTTCAATACGGCCTCAATGGAGAGCCCATTGCAACAGAGGCTTGAAAGAATCAAGGGATTAGGGATTATTAAAAAAAAAGAAGCTTAGGTATTGGGAGGGCCACAAGAGGCAGTCAGATTTAATAGAACGGCGCAGAGGGAAACTGGTATGATACCCATTGGGTCTTGTTTGGTATGGAATAGGAATAACCGTGTCATTGATATCATCCGTCCTTAGAAAATACGAGAGAAGGAACTATATACCCGTTAAGAGGCGGTGAGACATGATGTGTGTTCTTTGTGTGTGGTTTTTTCCTCCTTCTTGATATTCGTCAATCTCGTCGATCGTACTACCTTGCCTTTATAAATGTCAAGGCATGCTGATCTTCTCCATGGGTGGCGTCTCTCGTCATGGCACCACGACATGCAGAGCACTCCCCAGTGACAACATGACCGCACTATCTTCAAGCCAGACACGGACGTGTTGTCCGGCGACCATATTACTTTGGTAAGACCTGGATACGTTCAATTCTCTCCTGTTCGTAATCGTAACAAGCAATGCTTGGCGCAACACACAACTCCGTACAACACTTTAGTTCCCCTGGCCGTGCTCGTCGTCCTCTGGCTGATCAAAGAGGAAATTGGCGGCGAGTTCTTCGTTCTTATCACAAGCAAAGTAGGCTTGGATAGCCTGTTCGCGATCGAAGCCTAGTCGGCATAGCTGAGTCATGTCAGTTGGTGTTTGAGTCAGAACGAGGCTGATTAAGGGGTTCTTACTCGCTCAATGGCGTCGCGCTCCTCCTCGGTGACAGCGATGGCCTGGGCTCCAGGGGGCAGAAGGACGTCGTCGTCGCCGGCATCCTCACCAAGGAGCTGGAGGAATTGATCGGGGTTTGAGGCAATGAGCTGGGCGAGCTGGGGGTTTCCGGCACCGAGTTGCTGAAGAATGGGCTCGAGCATTTGCGGTTGCTGCTGGACAACCTGGCGCAGCTGCTGGAACTGAGCGTTATGTCGGAGGAAGTCGAGGTTGCCGAGATCAGCACCCTGGCCTGCAGCTGTTGCAGCAGCAGCAGCGGCGGCGACATCCTGGTTACCACCCCCTGATCGAGGGTTGCCTTGCTGAGCGGCAAGATCGAATAGGTTGACAGAGTCATCACCGCCCTGTGATGCTTGCTGAGTGGCGGGAGGAGCAGCTGCCTGGCGCTGCTGCTGTTGCTGCTGCTGTTCTTGCTGAATGGTGTCGGGAATGCCCTGATAAAAAGCTAGTTAGCAACGGAAGTGATCGATATACTTGTGGGGGTTGGTAATCGGTAACGAACGTTTAGGAGGTACTCGACAGCGCGATCGGGGTTGTTGAAGGCGGCGCGCATGGCCGCCTCGATGTCAGACCTCTCGAAACCCATGGCCTCCATGTTTGCGATGGCCTCGGTGCGCGCAGAGCCCATGGCAAGGCCTGCAGAGTCATTGCCGCCGGCCGGAGCATCGGCGGTGCGCTGGGGAGTTGGGGTCGCGGGAATGGCAGGCTGATGCGAAGAGGATTGAGATGGGGCGGCGGGGACGGCAGGTGTGCTGGACACGGGCTGAGCGGGCGTCGCGGGGGGTGCAGCAGACTCGGCGAGCGCAGTAGGCTTTCCCTTGGGCTACAAGAACAATGTTAATTGCTGCAGGGAGCTGGGGATGGACGAGTGCATACCTTGTTCACCATGCACACAACGAAACCCTTCTCTTCGATATTGTAGGAGCCGACGGTCTCGTCATCCTTCAAGATCTTGCCTGAGAGCCAAGTTAGCGGATTGGGCGCTCGTTGACGGGCATGGAGTGGGCAAATACCAGAGTAGATGAGCTTCTGCAGCTTGGGATCCCATCCCTTCTCGGCGGAAATCTTTTCCTTGACGGCGGAGATCTATCGGAGGCATCGTCAGTCGGGCGAGGGCGCGAGGTGGCGGGGGAGGCAGATGGCGCGGGGTGGACAAACCAGCTCCGAAGGCTCGACGTCGAGCGTGAACTTTTGCTGCTTAAGATCCTGGAGGGGTAGGTCAGTGCGTGCATTCCAAAAATAAGGTACCAACAGCATGCAAGAGGCGGAGGGCGGAGTGAGAGAGGCAGAAAAACCGGCGAGGGAGGAGAGGGCGCGGGTGGTGACGCACCTTGAAAGTGACCTTCATGATGGGCGAAAAATAAACTGCGAAGCGGGGAGATGACGAGTGAACAGGGTGGGAGGGAATGTCGCAGCCAACCGTGTGAGTGATGGCAGCGGCAGCTGGGAGAGTGGATTCGAGTCGATAGAGCCGGCGACGAAGGAGAGGAGGAGGAGGAGGAGACGGGATACGAATGTGACCGAGGTGACTGGTGGGGAGAGGCAGTGACGGAGAGAAAATGGTCGGCTGTAGGTGATGCCGCTTTTGACGTCGGGGTTGAGTCGAGAGCCACGAGCCACGAGCCACAGCAACCAAACGGGCAACGGCGCCAGCAAGAGCCCGGGCAAGGCGGGGCGGGGACCGGAGTCGTGAAAAATACAGTGCCCTCTGTCGCTCACAGGAAGCTAATTACCAAGCCAAACCCGCCTGGGGTTCGCCCGTTGTTGATGCCATTGGTTCAGCCACGCCCAAGGCTCTCAACGTGGCGTGGCGGTGCGGCACGTATGCTCTGGCTGCCTGCTGTCGTCTCGTCTCGCCTGGTAATCAAATCACATCAACCCAAGTGGGAACGCTGGATGTGTATGGCGATGGCAAGGATATTCTGCCGTACTGTGTCCGCACTGTCACAGCCGTGCTTCTTTTCGCTTCCATTTGCCAAAAACTTACTTATCAGAGCCATTGGAGATACAACACCCGGCTGCCTAACTTGGGTCGCTGCCTTGCTCGCTCTGCTTGTTTACCCCAGATGGTCCAACACCCACATGCCAACACACAGCCAATCAGCTCCGCATCCACAAAGACAACCTCACACCACGGATTTCACATGCAGTTTTTTCATGTCATTTGTTTCCCAATTCCTTTAATTTTTAGTTCCTAAGTCTATACATTTACCCATTTTACCCATCGGATATTTCATTCCCATCATTTCATCTCTCGCTCCTGTGCGCAGAGAGTGTGTCTAATCGTAAAACGCCTCGCTGAAAATTCTCCTGGTATCTTCCACGCCAAACACTCCACAAAAATAGCTTCTGGATAGAGTCCATCAATCCCAAGAAGCAAAAAAAAGAAAAAGAAAAAGAGCCACAGATCTGATCCAATCACCACCAAAAAAAAAAAAAGTGAAATCATTATGAAAAGGGGAGCAGAGTCATTGGCGTTTCACTGCCAGTGCATACCCTTGTCAAAATACTGCCTGCTGAATCACCTTGATCCAGTCCATCCATAAGTCGTAAATGTCTTAATGTTTTTGTGTCACCTCCTCCTGTCTTTCTTCACTCTCAGGCCGAACCCTTCGGTCGTTATAGTCCGCCCAACTCGACCGAGTGCCTGCACCCAGTACCCACTCAGGGATTGGCGGTGTCACCACACGCTCTGAGGGAGAAGATGTCGGGACCATTTGAGCATCATGCTCTTCCTCTTCCTCATCTTCCTCTTGAATGCCATTGTCATCTTGTTCGTCTTGGTTACAAAGAGGGCTCGAGAAGATTGGGTTGCTCGATACCCGTGTCTGGTTGAGTGACCGAACACTCTGTCGGTGAGAAATAACTTGCCCGGCATTGGGTGACGCAGTCACTATGGTGCCTGGTGTCGTCACTGGCGGAGGGTCGGGAGAGTCAGACCGGAACAGAGGGTGAATGTGCAGCTCAGCCATCGATGGAGGCGACTGGAGCGCAGGGCTGGTTCGTACTCGTCCTCGCGGTGCCGGGCTGTAGCTGCGGCTTCGGGGCCGCGCACGAGGTTTCTCCAAGGCCATCGCAGTCGTGTTGGGACTTGGGGTTCGGGTTGCTGTGGGGCTGCCGGGAATAGTCTCGAGAAATCGGCCCTGGATCTGCGGGGGGGTTGACAGCTCCATGACAACCTGGCGGTTTTGGTCGTCGACGGTTGAAGTATCCCAGGACTCAAATGTGTCATCCCCGCTCCTGCGGCGAGCACAATCAATCGAGGCCGGTCGCCGAGCATCCTTGGACAAGAGCTGGGTTTTGGATGAGATTGGACGGATAGCTTGGGAGATTGTTGACCTCATGGAAGTCATAGTACCGGCTCTTGATCGCCCGCCAACAGAAGAAGGGGCTTGGGATTTCAATGAGCTCAACCGGGTTACCGGCTCCGGTGTAGGTGTAGTCTGGCTATACCGGACTGTCTTGACTTTGCTGACCGGCGACTTGCGATCCTCCTCATAGGAGTGAAGTGATTGAGCCATCTCAGAAGATCGCAAATAAAGGAAGTGAGTGAAGAGGAAGAGCGCCTGAAAAAGAAAAGAAAATCCGAGAGTAACTGCGGTGCCAGTAACGTAGCCATCCTTATTAGAACCAACAAGGTTGTCTCGGTGGCTCACGTTCGACTTGCTAAACTGAACAAGAGCAGCTATTCCGGCGACAGTGGCGCAAATGCTAGCCAATAGACTGAAGCCTTGATCAACACCCAGAGACTTCACAGACCAGTACCGGACGGGTGTAAAGGGATAGGTTGCAAACAGCCAGCCGACGCAACCGAGAACGATAACCTCAACAGCCAAGGCGACCTGCGATGCCGCCTTGCCGCTGGGAGGGGGGAGGTGAACAGAAAGAACGGCAAAAACGGCAATGATAGCCACTGTCACCAGTAGAGCCACAAAGCCTAGAGCAAGCGGAATAGCACGGCGGATAGCCATTGCGTGAATGCGATAGCAATGACAAGAGGCTTGAGCCAAGGTTGCCGGTTAAGGGCTGCCAGGGGACAACCGTCCGCTTTGTGGATACCTTCTTTTGGAGGAGGGTATAGTAAGAGCTTAAACCAATTGTTGTCTCCTGGTGGTAGGTTGGAAAATCATAACATAAAAGCTCGGTGCCAGTGCACTCTGCGGATCGAGATGTCGAGAACCGTTACGGGAAAGTGCGAGACTCCAATGATGGTCGGGAGATGTGGCGACGAGAATTGTTCCGCAGGAAATGAGAAGCGATGGCGTGTGCTTACTATTCGTATTCGAAATCGTGCCGCTCGATAATATCTGAGAGACCGGGAGATGCGGGCTACGACCTGAAGCGGGTATCGGTCTTCTTTTTGCAACACCAGCGCGGATGGGGTAAGAAGCGAGTGTTTAGAGGCTCTAGAGAGTCAACTAGAAAGTGACATGGACGGTAGTTGTTCGTGTTAAAAAGAGAGACGTGGAGCCGAATAGGTAAGTGAAAGACGAAAGAGTTGGGATGAAGGCAAAACGAGGGGGGCTAGCACCAGAACGAGGATTGTCGATGGAGGGGAAGAAACAGAGAAAGGGCAGGTGGGTGCAGAAAGTGGCAGATGCCAGGACTAATAAAAAGAAGAGGCGAAGCGGAAGGTGTGTGGACGAGGGTGTGGAACGTGGAGCTGGAGCTGATGGAGCACGAGCACAAGCACAGCGAGAGTAAAAATAAAATAAAATAAAATAAAAAGAGGCGTCCATGTAATGTCCATGTCAGTGTCAATGGGAGCAAGAGCACAAGCGCAACCACCATGCGCACCCCCCATGGCCCATAACCCAGAACCCAACGGCGTGCCGTGCCCCCTCGAAAAAGCAAGCGGAGGGATCCCCGCTCATGCCGGGTTCTAGGATGATGCGAGTTGGACGTGCGTCGCGCAGCGCAGCGAAGCGTTGTGTGCATGGATGGACGGGACGCCGGCGCAGGGCTGGGCTCGGTCTGATCCGGGGCTTCTTCTCTCATCCAACCTGGCATGTGTGGTAGACAGCTCGAAAACAACACTCGCTCGCCTGTTGTTTCCAAGCAGGACCGTCCCCGCTCTACCCCTGGTTCCTGGTGCCTCTAGGGTGGTACCCTCGACAGGGGTCCCTCCTCCGTCCGATCTCCGAATGAGGTGGCTGCGCTTCGCTGCAAGTGATGCGAGGCGGTCGTTTCCCATTGTTCTAAATGGCCTTCGTGAAATAGTTGGTGGGGCCTAGGGGCGTGTGTGGCTTAATCATGACCTCAAGCGGCTCTTTCTCAATGGCCAGGCACAAGCACTGCTGGTTTGCTCGTGTCAAATAAGTTGGGTGTGTGTGCACTCAGCTGAGAGGCCGTGGCCTTCTCTGCCAGTTCCAGTGGCATGTCGGGCAAGGGAGGTTATCTGTCAGTTCCAAAAGCAATATGAGGGCCGAAGACGAGGGACGCCAGACCCAGCCCTGCTGCTGCCGTCGCATGCGTCATGCGACAGCCGGGCTCTGAGGTTGCAGTTTGGGGGGGGGATCACGATATGCCCAGCCCATGGCCCTCGTAGTCCCCCAACAGCCACCACCAACACGCAAGATGCTTAGCAGCGCAATCATCCACGCGATTTGGGTATCTTGCCTGTGCGGAAGGGACTATCTCGGAAAGTAGTGACACCCAAGGATCGAGCCGTTGACCTCGTCGTCCGGACTCGCAAGGGCTAGAGCTCCAACGGGTTTAGGAAGCTGGTCTTTGCCCCGGAGCTCAGGCACCGAGCGGTCCGGCCACTCCCTTTTTCATCTCCAAGCTTGATGCTGACGGCATAGCGGTTTTGGGTTTCTCCCTCCCACCGAACTCAGCCAGGTACAAAACGCGGAGAGCGACGCTGGGCGCCATGCTAGCCACGTTCAGGAGCGGGGTCTACTATTATTACTGCTAGGCGAGACGGCGCTCGGCGGCGGCGGCGACGGCGTCTAACGGGTTGCTAGCACGACGTTTTTGCGGTCGGTTGTTTTGTTGACATTGATGTTGCATCAAACGCGTCGCATCGGTTGGAAGTAAATAAAGTGAATGGCAACCCAGGGAGATACCCGCACCACCTTGGCTAACCTGGGCACCACACACACAGTCGCGCGCACACACATTGTTTGAGTGGTATTCAAGAGTCATAGACCTCGAGCAGGACCCTGGCTAAATGTTTGAGCGATGTCACCCTCCGGTGCAGGAACCCAGGGAGGGGCAAAATTTTTTTGTTGGTGTTGAGCCTATTGATCTCCAGCCGATCCGATTCAATCGGAGAATAGGTCTTAAGCGAGTTTTCTTGCCGAACAACAACAGGGTCAGCAGATGCTGAGTAACCAGAGGAGATTAAAAAAACAACACGACCGCATTAGACTGTCAGCCAACAGGCTCAAAGGAGTGCAGAAGCCTCGTTTGCGGGACCTGCAGACAAACCAACAAAGGATTTCCCTGCTGCCGAGTCTCAAGCGTTTCCCGTCGCCCGCGACCTCCTGGCCTCTGCCTTACTCTACCTTGCTCTGCCCTGCCCTGCCCTTTCCTGCCCCGAGCGTCCATGCTTCAGACCCCGTACCCATGTTTGTGGAATGGATGATAATTGGCAGCTGAGGGTTCGTTTGTGTTTGAAAAAAACTCACGGACGAGATAGTCAACTGGGCTTTACGTCTTTGAGATGCTGTCGGACGGATACCTGGGTCAAAGTGGGAACCTGGACAGGGAACCCCAGTGCTTTGTCTCATATCTATTCCAGGCACATGCCTGCTCTGCATGTTTCATTTTTACAGAAAAGGTCTTCCTTCTTATTCTTTTTGGCAATTTTTTCTTGCAGTTTTCTGAGGGAGGCGTAGGCGGGACAAGTGGCACCCCTTAAGCATGTCTGCTGATCTGGCCCCGCCTCTGACTCCAACTCGGTCTCTGTATCGACGCACACAGGCCATGATACCCTCACGATTCGACGCAATGGTGTTGCAACGTGGAATGGTAAACAAGACCCTGCGGATGGACCATACTGTAGCCGTAACTAAAGGTAGTGCCTGAAAATCTGCAGTGAGGGGTCCAACATTTAGTTAACCATGGCCCAAAAAGGCAATTATCGACGAGAGTTGGGGGCTGGCTAGTAGCAGCAGTAGGCTGCCTTGGTTCAGCCGCGCCAACCCAACCCGCCAATGCCGTCAGCACTGAAATGAGAGACGAACGGAAAAAAGAAATGAAGCCAAGCTCCACTGGGCGATGCAGCCACTATCTGCTCACACATGGAGAAAGCTGCGGTGCCGCCCACTAATGATGCAGGTACAAATTATGAATGACAGCAGGCAAGACAGGAGCAAAAAAGAAAGGAAAGAAAAAAAAAATGATGCCATTGCGCCTTCAGCTCTTCCCCAGTCGAGAGGCACAGGCAGGTCTGGGCGCAGCATGCTCATTTTGAGCTTCAGGCCGTCTCCTTGCTTCAAGCTCAAGTGACGAACCCCGGCCCACAGCCAAGGCCGATCTTGTGGTGTGCTACGGCCACAGCATTGGCTTCTTTGGGGTTGCTGTCTCTCTCGAAATATGGTGATTCCTCGCAGCCATGCTTCACATCTGACCTGTCCAGACCGGCTAAACTCGGTCTGCTGCATTCTCATCTCACCCGGCATGTGGCGGCGCGGGTAGCGATGTTTCAAGCGTCCCGGAACCTTGCCCAAACATGCCCTAGCTCCAGGTACCGACACACCCTTGATGCTGCTCTACTGCACTTCCCAACGCGACCTTTTGCGGCTTCAAACTGACCTGACCGACGACGTACTCGACTCCGTTTGTACGGCGCAGCACACACCGCAAAAACCACCACCCCCGGGCCGGCTTCCGCTCGCTCAATTGGCAGCCCAATGCCCTCCAAGCTCGGACGGTCATTAGCCCTAGCAGGCGGTGGCTTCACCTGGCCAGTGCTCTGTGAAAGATTCTCAGAGGCAGTTAGTCTTCCCGACTACCCGCCCTGAAATGCCCGTCCGAGCTGACATAGGCAGTCACTGGCTACCCAACTGCGCCGCATCACCGCTCTTGAGGGGAGGGGCTCAAAAACTGGAGTTGGCAGAGCCCACACTAGAAGCCTTCTCTTGCATTCCACGGCCTCTCCGGACCTGGGTTGTTGGAGTTGTTCATCTCGTCTCTTCCTATCAGTCCACTTGAGGGGGTCAAAGCTGAGATAGACTTGTCAAACTCGAAAAAAAAAATCCCCTCCAAGGTGCCCAGCTCCCCAGCACTCCATGCTACTAGGTCTTCCCCTGGCCTGGCCCCTCTCCCCTCGAGACATCTCCTTTTTGATCGCCAAACCTTGGCCCACTTCATCCTGTCGCAGGTAGGGTTCTCCCGGTCGCGGTATTTCCGGGGAGATCTCTGTAGGAGCCGATGACGGATCCTGATTGGTGGCGCGGATCCGCCCACTCTCATTGAGGCTTCTGCTGAAGCTGTCGTCCTCTCCAACGACATCGCAATGTCTGCGCGCTGCTTGTCATAAGGCGACAATAGAGTTCAACTCGCCGCATCCTGTCGTGTGCTCAAACAGATTCTGCCTCTGCAACAGTATAATAACCCGTGCGCCCAATTGACGTTGCCAGATGCAGTGGCACCCTCATCTGGGGAGAGGACAGGGGATTTTTGTCTTGGGTCACAGCTGCTGACAAAACGCTACCATCCACTCGTCTGCCCCCCCGAGCCGGCCGACTTTGTAGGCCTTTTGTTGACGCTGAGCTACTCACTCAGCTTTCCGCCCTCGGCTGATGGTGAATGCTACGCTCTCCGCATCGGGCGATTTCTTGCCTGCTAATAATAGTGCCGGTCGTTTTTCCTTTTGGACTGCCGGCGATAATCGACATGTCGCACCCGTCTCACGTCAGGTAGCAGCGAATGCAAGCAATCAGTTGCCATCCTACATCGTACCCCCCAACAATGGGCTGCTATTACCGATTGCGTATTCGTTCGATTGGGTTTGCATCTGACTTCACCAGGGGCCAATGTTGCTGGCCTCGCTGAATAACTTGCCATTCCCACGGATCCCGCGCAGCGCTCAGCGTCCAATCATTCACGGACCCCGCATTATCGCCGGGGTGGCCCTTCGACAACACCAATTCGTCCCAAGTGTGCCCATATGCGGCCAGCTGGCCGATACGAACGTTGGCGTGCTTGCAGAGGACGTGCGCCTGCCTATCAACGATGGGCTCCGACCACGAGTTGCGACATGAGATGAAGTAGATTGCGTCTCGTATGGGGACGGGTTTGTTACCCAATCGTCAGAGCATGCTTCAACCTCCAGCTCGGGGTCTCACATACCCTGGACGCAAAGGCTTCATATGCGCTCACAAGCCCGCCACAAATGCTGGTGATGTCCATGTGCTCGGTGCCACTTTTCCGCTATGGCAACCAAGCGACCGTGAACGTGTGATATCATCCCGTCCATGTGGGTATCAAAAAAGCACAACGAAAGAGCAAATTGTTTCAACCCACCTGTGCCATTTACATCAAACCCGGGGTTAAGTGTCTGCAGCGACCATATGTGACCGGTCGGTATCTGTTCTTTTTTCCCTTTGTTTTATGTTTTGTGTTCCGGTAAATCCCTGTGGTGCTGTGAAACGATGCAACACCATCGGTCAAGCGTGGTTGCGATCAATTGTTTTCAATGTCCACTCCAGTCGTACTGCTGGTAGAGGATCAAAAACAACCGGTATTTTTTTTTTCAAGAATTAGGTTCAATATCTAGACATGCCTGTGTTCTGTGTTCTGTGAGTAGCATCACAATTCACCCGCTCAGGGCGTCAGGTGAATAAGCTTCACGGAGAAACATTTGGAAGTAGGTGTTCACAGGGTACCACTCAATAACTGGCTTGCCTATACGAAACCTCCAGCTTCTGGTTCCCGCTGCTCGAGCACGACTTGGCACGATTGCGTGATCTCCGACGGAGAATAGGCATATACAAAGCGTAGTCAGTACACAGACCCCGATAAACCGACTCTTTGTTGCCGCAAGGATTCCCCAAACTCCCGTAATTGATATATATTGAAACAAGGATGTGACAAAGGGCTTATCTCCCCGCGAACCAGCACGCACAACGGTCTTCCATTGAGATGTACAACATAGTCTCCAAATATGCAGCGAAATCGCTCGGAAATGTCTCGTGCCAACCGGCCGCTTCTGCGCATTGACCAATAGTCGCTTGTGGAAATTTCGCTTGTCCAGGTGTTGTCGGTGGTGAAGACGGCCTCAATGGATACGAACGCTACTTTTTCCGGTTCATGCGTCTGAGCGTTGGTTCGTAGATGCATGCAGCGAAGAGGGGAGATAGCCAGCAAAATGAGACACGATATGCACGCCCCCCCTCTTCCGGGCAAATGGCGCCCCTCTTTACATCCATCTTACCGTCATCATGGGCCTCTTACACGCGGATGCCGCTGGAGATCCGGCCGAGACATGGGCAAACGAGTGCACGGCAGCTATCGCCGAACCCTCAGATGCCGCGACAATCATCACGGAAACAACACAACATGACCGAAGTGGCGGGTGTGAGCAACGCAGATGCATAGAAACGCGTAGAGCAATGCGGCTGGATCCTTCTTTCGCCTGCAGGCGCGGCGTGATTGGCCGAAGCCCCCATCGCATGATAGCGAGAGCTATTTCCAGATGGACAAGCCGGACGTGGTCCCAGCACTAAATTTGGACGATGCATTGTCAAGAACACGCTCAACCTGAGACATGTACTTGAACATGATTCGCCCACCTGCCATATAGTCAATAACCACCTGTGAGTCGCCCGGAGCATGATGGAATTTCTTCTTTTTATAACCATTAACCCCCTCTCACCAGCCCCCGCCAACTCCATGCTGTGAGGGGCACCCCTTGCTCGCTGGCTGCGATCTGGACCATGGCATGAATCAATGTCTCTGATTGTGTGTCTTGCGCGCAGGGGGCAAAACAGTCTCGATCTGCGGGATCTCAGCTGGCTGCGCAATCGGGCGACAACGGGGAGTGAGAACTTCTTTTTTCCTCTTTTCTCAGACACGTGGATGCACCAAGTGGTGTTTGCTGTCGTGGCTATGCTTGCGCAAAAAAGCAACTCGATGAGACAACTCCTGATCGGGACGACCCTTCTCGGCTGCCCCTGCGCCGGGACAAGTGTTTTCCGTAGGTCGTGATGGTGTCCTTGCGGCCGCTGCCGCGCCATTTCTTCTTCTTCTTCTTCTTCTTTTCTTTCGCGTCGCTTGTGCAGTGTTACCATCTACCAATGGGCGTCGTTCATGTCGCCAGATCTCTCGGATGCAATGGCAGACAAGCTATCACAAAGATGACAGGTTACTTACTAAATCAAGACTGTGTTTGCGAGAGACCCAATCGAGCGGAAGGGAGAAATATGACACGGCGTAAATGTCACCCCTGGCTAAATGGGAAAATGGTGGGGAAAAAAAAGAAGAAAAAAAAAACCATGGACAACTTGGGGGTTTCAATTTTTGGCTGAGAACGTAGTTGAGCCACTTGTTCTGCTGCATTGGCCTTTTACAGATTTATTTATTTGCTTGCACTGTGGCGCGGTTGCTAATTGGGGGAAAGAGAACGTCGGGCCCGTTGACAATGTGATGATATTTTAATACCCGTGTGGCCCAGTCTGGTACAAACTGGTACATTGTTTGCTTGATCCTGGCGGCTCATGTCTCACGCTTGTGGGTGTGGCTGGTGTATTGACATCATGACTTGGCTTCAGACGCCCCAGCCGCTTTTTGCTGGTTTCGCGCCGGAGCATCGACCTGCCATCCTCACAATCACTTACCAACTCCAGAGTTAGAGGAATGTCGAAACCTAGGGTGATCTACTGGTTCCGCACGGATCTACGTCTCCACGACTCTCCAGCACTCAAGGCAGCTTTAGACCTTGATCCTGACGTGCTTTGGCCCATCTTCACCTGGGATCCCTACTATGTCTATCGGGCGAGGGGAGGGTTGAATCGGTGGCAGTTTCTGTGAGTGTTTCTCATGAAGTATGGTGCATCATAATCCGAATCCTAAATTGTTTTCAGCCTTGATTGCCAAAATGATCTGTCCCAATCCATCACCAAGCTCAATTGTAAATCGAAATTGTTCGTCTTGAGAGAAGCACCCCAGACTCTGTTTCCGAAGCTCTTCAAAGCCTGGAAAGTCACCCACCTGGTATTTGAAAAGGACACGGATGCTTATGCCCGTGAACGAGATGCTGTTGTCGTACAGGCGGCCAAAGATGCTGGTGTAGAAGTTGTGGTCCGCTCTGGCAGAACTCTCTGGGACAGCGACCAGATCACCGAAAAGCATGGAGGCAAACCCACAATGTCCATGGCCCAGATCAGAGAAGCAGGCAAGAGGGTTGGGGAGATTAGAAAGCCGATTCCAGCACCAGAGCGTCTCCCCGACCCTGGAGAAATGCCAGTGGACTTTGAGCGGGAAAAGCCAAAACAGAGCCCTGACATCAACTCGGAGACAAGAACAAGAACTGACACTGGATACAACGAAATATCAGGACCAAACGGTGACTTTGCGATTGAGACTATGGAGGAGCTTGGGTTTCCATCTGCAACGACTCCTCACAGAGGAGGAGAAACAATCGCGTTGGAGATGCTTGACAAGATCATCGCGAATAAGAGATACACAGCCACTTTTGAGAAGCCAAAGACAAGTCCAGCCCAGTTCGAGCCACAGTCAACTACACTACTCTCGCCATTCCTGCACTTTGGCGCCCTTTCTGTCAGGGAGTTCTACTGGCGGGTCGTGGAGGTCGTCAGAGTCTTTGGAAAGGGGGCTTCGACGCCACCAGAGAGCCTCACAGGTCAATTGCTTTTCAGAGATATGTACTTTGCTGCTCAAGCAGCTCTGGGGCATTCGTTTGCTCAGACTGTTGGGAACGCACACTGCCGATTCATCCCTTGGCATCTGCCGTCGAAACGTGACCCAAACACAGGTCTCACAACGGGTGAGTACCACGTCGACTCGGAGGAGGCAGAAACCTGGTTTAAAAGATGGAAATGGGGCGTTACAGGATTTCCATGGATCGACGCTCTCATGAGGCAATTAAGGCATGAGGGTTGGATACATCATCTTGGGCGACACAGCGTCGCTTGTTTTCTGACGAGGGGCGGGTGTTACATCCACTGGGAACGCGGCGCCGAAGTGTTTGAGGAATGGTTACTGGATCACGAACCCGCTTGCAATGCCGGGAATTGGCAATGGCTGTCCTGCACTGCCTTCTTTTCGCAGTACTTTCGATGCTACAGTCCCGTCTCGTTCGGTCAAAAGTGGGACAAGCATGGGAATTTTGTCCGTCGATGGGTTCCTGAGTTGAAAAACATGGACGAGAAGTACATCTATGAGCCATGGAAGGCTCCTTTACCGGACCAGCGGAGAGCCGGGGTTCGGATAAAGGGTGATGGTTTGACAGACGTCGAAGAAGGGGCATATCCAAAACCAATATTCGACTTTGCAGAGAGGCGAGATTTTTGTCTTGATGCCATGAAAACTGCATACCAAGTCGGTCTTTACGGGAATGACAAGTCTGTTTTTGATGGGACCTGGACTGATAAATTTCCAAAATACGGCAAGGAGCCAACCCGAAACCCTCCCGGGAGCCATGATAAGGGACTCGCGGAGAGTGACAGCAAGGGAGTTGATCAAAAACCAAAAGCTGATGGCGGTAGCGTGGGAAAGCGAGGACCTGTTAAATCCAACCCAGGAAACGCCTCGAAGAAGCAAAAGACTTTGTTTGAGACAAATATACGACGGAAATGAGAAATTTATCAGCCTTATATAGTACAATTTTATACGTGTGTATATTTATACGAACTATTTCATCTTAGAATGGCGCCCTTGGATCTGCTAGCCGTGCAAATTCCTTGGCCCAAAGATTATGTTCCTTCTTCTCCTCTGGGGTTGCAGCTTTGGACTGGTTCTCAAGGAAAATCTCGGAGAGCTGGCTGAAACTGCTCAGCTTCCCGTTGATGCCAGCTGCGAACAAAAGTTGCTCCGCCCTGTCTGGGTTGTCAGTCAGCACCAGCTTGCTAAGTTCGGCGCTCGCCTCCGAGGAGCCAGAAGCAGAGATTTCCTCCAGGATAACCTTTGCCTCAGCAGTCTTCTGGAGCTTGATGTAAGATTTGGCCAAAAACAGCTGGCAGTCTGCCTTCCATTCAAACTCGTTGCTATTGTCCGGGCCCAGCGCTTTCTTCAGAGTCCTGACCGCCTCGGCGTAGTTACCCAGTCCGAATAGCAGCTCGCCCTGGGCAGCCAAGGCATTGGGCTCCTTGCCCTCAGCTACAAGCTGTCTGAACCGTCCCTCTAGCTTTGCAAAGTTCTTGGAGGAGCCCCATCCTCCATTCCGCATCAACTCTCTGGCTATGGATATGGTTGCGAGACGGCTGCCCATCTCGGAGGCAGATGCCCACATGGCTATGGAAATCATCACCAGGCTCTGAGATGGTGCCATGTGTCGCATAATACACCCAACATCGTACAATACAACTGCCGAGACGGGATTCTCTAGGGTTACCATGTCAGCAAAAGTTGTTGAGGTCCGATGGCCAGTCGAGACCACTCACCCCCAGTTAGTCTCACGCTCCAGGGGTGCGACCCCTTTCGGATTGCATCTACGAATCTTTGGGCAATCTCGTAGTAGCCCGCTGCTGGGAGGCCCTTGAAGGAGCCCGCACTCTTGATAGCGTCATCAAAGCTTTGGACTGTGATGTTGTCAAGCGTGTACTTCTCTGCGAGCGACGGCTTCTGAGTTGGCGCTCGAGGTGGAGGTCTCGGTGCCCGGGGCGAAGCAAAAGTCCGCAACTGCAATGATCGATCGGCGGCAGACAGCTGCCCCAAGCGTGCAGCCTGTGAAGCCAGCAGTGCAGTCGTCGCTGAAGATGCCGGTGCTGGACTAGCGCGCAGCAACTGGGGACATACCTGCCGAGGTCCCAGCTTGCGAAACATGATCGCTATTCGGGCACAAATGAGGCAATTGAGTGTCTTAAGAGATACTTATGCCTCAATCCATCTGTCCTACCGATTGGTAGAATATCGCTGCAATTGAGGTAAGAATGCGATGAGTTGTTGTGAATAGCGTGAGAGTTGGATGGGGCCACCAGCCACACCAGCTGCAGCCACAGGTAATCAAACCAATCAAATGCTGGAAATTTTTAAGGTGAGTGGTCGCTCACCGAAAAACGACCTAGGAATGATTTTTTTTTTTCAAGGTCTATCATGATCAAGTTCTTGTCATGATCAACGCTCAACAGGACTAAACTCTGGATTCTACGCAATAATACAGTGATTCTGATACCATTGATCTCACGATTCATAGAGCGGCTTACATTTTCTTTTCGCTCAGCTTTTCTCAGTCTCTGAGAGCCCAGGGGCGTGCATCTCATCATAATCCCATCACATTTCACATTCCGCAATGGCACCAAGAACGCGGAGCAAAAAGCTTGAGGAGGGGATCCCCGAAGATGTCACCGTTGAAGCACCGGCCTCTGATGACTCAGTGCGCCAACAGCAGCTGCCAGTGAGGGCCAAGGACGGCGAAGCTCCGACTCCCACCAAATCAGGCTCAGCATCTGCAAAGAGCAATCTTGTGGTATTCACAGATGACGACAATGCTGAAACAGCTGCGCCAGCTTCCGTTACACCTGCGAAGTCGGCTGCACCGGAGACTGAGGAGGAGCCTGAGGAGGACAGTGACGACGAGGCGCCCGAGGCCGTTTCAACTACCAAGGTAGCGTCAGATATCAAGAAGTCGACACAAGCAGCGCAAAAGGCGGCCCACGAGTAAGCATCACCGGTTTGAGAAATAGCCGCGTGGGTTACACTTTGCACTTTGTTGCTAACTTTGGTCTAGACAAGCGGCGGCTCAGAAACGCAAGCGTCAGCAGAGGGACACTCTCTTCAAGCAGCAAGCCGAAGAGCGTAAGAAGGCCGAGGAGGAGACCAAGGCCGAAGAGCCGGCCACGCCAGCGGACGCCTTGTCCAAAAAGCGACGGGCCGGCAAGGTCGAGGTCCCGAACCTCCTGCCCGCCGAGTTCCTCACGGACTCGTCGAGCGAGGATGAGGACGAAGATGAGAGGCTCAGGGCTGCGGCATCCGCGAAGCGCTCCAAGAAGCGCAAGATTGCCACCGTCGAGAAGAGCCTGGCTCGCGAGTCTCGCGGGCCTCGGGATGAGCAGGTCGGGTCTACAGTCTACCGGGTGGCAAAGAAGGCAGACGAGCGAATGGCTCCGAAGCTGAGCAAGAACACCAAGTCATCCAAGGAGCTGCTCCTCAAGAGGAACCGAGTCGCGGTCCCCTCGCGGCGAAGGAAGTAAGTAGGCGTTTTGTCTACAGTGGGATGTCTGATCAACTACGTCACATCTGTGTCACGCTGCCCAACCCTACATCCTGCCAACAAGCACCTACGCTGTTGGCTGTAAGCAGGTGAAGGTTGTCACGATTGTCTACTTGTAACGGCCCCATATGCGGCCGCGTCAAGCTGCACCGGGTGTTAGCTCGCATGAGTAGACCGAAAAGGGAAAACGAAGAGGCAGGCGAGCGGACGGGGGAGTCATTGAGCGATGACGACTATAGGAGGAAGGATCAATGGTTCAGGAATTAATCCTCGGGTTGTTGAGTGCGAATATAAACCAAGAATGGCGGTGTCCTTGAATGAAGGACGTCGTCGCCACTCGGAGTTAACAGGAACATGAAATTTGGAAATTTTAAAATAAATGCACAATGAATCATATCAACCGATCTAGTGATCCACCCTTCACTTCTTTCATCCATTGACGCGTCGTCAGGGAATGATGAACGTTACCCTACATCGTGTTGGTTTGTCTTTTTTGGCTCGCTGCTCTCCACATGCCATCTCGCTTAATATGCGAACACGCACTCCCTTGATTAAGATGTTTGCCTCTCAAGACCCACGGCGAATGTTTCCGAGCCCTGTTGCTAGGTTGTAACAACCCGGGTCCGTGGCGAGGGAATAACCTACTAAGATGCTAGGGCTGCCACTGGGTTTAACTTCGGCATGATGGCCTTTGGCAGTCCCACAGTCACTTCAAGGCGAATGTACATGATCAGCCCATGTGAGTTTGGGCATAAGAATTCGCAGATGTCCGTACAGTGCATTTGCTTGGGCGACACATTTTCTTGGCCCTAACGCCCAGTGACGGGACCAGAATGTGGTCAAGATCCGGTGGGTCTCAAAAGATGGTGGGAGCTTGTCAATGTCGGTTATGCCGCGGCAGAAACTCGCCTCATGCAGATGCGTCACCAAGGCTTGGGGCGAAAAGGAAGGGGAATAAACATCACTAGTCACGCAGACAATTTGCACTTGCAGAGCCTGCAGCCTTCACTGGTGGGGTGAGAGATGATGGTCTTAGACTGCTGTAATTCCCCCGCGTCGAGCCGAGACGAAGCACACCCCGAGACATTCGAGCAGGGAAGGTCCCTGCTCTTAGTACTCAACGACAACTGAGCGTAGCCGGTATGTGGTCGTTGGAACACCCCCCTGCCAGGGGACGACAATGAAACGCTTGGCCGATAGCAGATGGGAATGTTGCCTCAGTGCAGATGCCCGAAAGCATACATTAGTAAGTTGCCAACCCCGCTGGCAATGGATGGGATGGCGGTATCGTGCTGTCGCAGTGTAGAAAGCGATGGAAAATATTCCATTCTCGTTGGTTGGTTGCACTCGGTCATGGTTGGTTTATTACCTCGTTGGGGAAAAGTAGCGACTTGGGAGACAAGACCGCTTAGAGGCGACGTGGGTAAATACAACAGTCGCAGGATCCTGGCGGATATAGTAACTGACATATAACCCAAAGTCAAATACTTAGTACACGGGGTTTGAAACAAGGAAATAAGGATGAAGATAGGTGGCTTGACGTGTAGACACCGGGGGTAAGAGGACCTTGAGCCGGCTTTGCACAGCATAACTGTTTGATATTGAGCAGGGCAGAATGTGCACATGTGTGGGGCTTTCGGTGGACCCTGCCAATTCAGCGGCACCTTTGTCCCAGATAATGGGTCAAGGATTTAGCATGTCGCATAGCTGAGATGAGTTGGCAATCAAAGCACTGCGTTGCTTCACCTGTTGGCTTTGGATATTGGATTACGTTGATGATTGGGGCTCGTGTGCTGTTGGGGTGAGACAAAGCTGTCGCTGCTGGCCAGTCGCAAGCACTTGCTGCGGCTGTGTTCAGCACGGGAGATCGACGCACGCAATTACACGGCCTGACTCGTGGGTCGCGGAAAGACTAGGCATGTCAGCCGCCATTGGTGATTATCGCGAAAGAGAGGGGGGTCGGGAACTTAGCCACCAACGACTGTCTCGGTGCGCCAACTAGCCTGTTCTTTTTTGGAATGGCTTATGGATTTTGCAACGCAACGATGACGCCAGCCACGTGGTTGCAACGTGATGGGTGAGCACAGCATGCCCAGCACACAGGAGAACGGCCAAGAAGCCTGCAAGACAGGTCCAAGCTTGTACTACAGCTCGTGACAGCGCCCCGAAGACTTGCACCTGGCAAATCACTGCGTCTGATTACGATTTTAAGAATGCACGGCATCGGCTTCTGGGGGTGCACGTCCTTGCGTGCCCGCAGTCTCTGGTTTTGAGCTGCCTCGATTCATATCCATCCCATCATCACATCGCAGGTGGCTAATAATGGCAGGGCTTTATCAGTTCACGGTGCCTAAAATAGTTGAGAGGTTGGCAAAATAACGTCGCGGCAAAAAAGCAACAATGGTTCATGACTCTTGGCAGCGACTCAGTGAGATTGTAGTCCTGTGGGGAGACCGACTCACCGGCCCAACCTCGCAAACTTGCTGATGTTTGGAGAGGCGAGAGGCTGTGTGATCTGGGCGGCGGGGAAAAAAAGCAAAATCAATACCCCATGCGGATTGCTCATCAGAGAAGAAGTCACGATCTGCGTCCTAGGTAGATTGAGAGCAAGTAGGGCTCAACGACGAGCCGTGTGGTGCATCATTGGGTTCGCCTAAGCTGTTCTTAGCCAGCGGCGACGGCGCCACCAAGATCACCCCCGGCCGAGACCAGTTCCGCATGAAAAGATTAGCTTGGCTTGGTGCCTATGTGTCGTTGTGGTACCTAGGACTTCGTCCCCAAGCCGCACACGACGGCGCAGCGAAAGGTCGAAGTCTTATGCAGGTCAAGGTCCGTGCCCAGGTTGATGGTTGCATTTGGTTGGTCACGTTTGCGCCTCCACAAAACGAGTCGTGGTGGTTCGAATTGTACCGAGCGGGGAATTGTGATGGATCCATCCTGGAATTCTTCTCGAAAAACCCGACCAGTACCTGAATCGAGTGGCAGGAAGTTGGGATGAAATCAGAATGGGGCTGGGATAGATGTCGGGAGAACGGAGGAAAGTACGAGCAAACCAGCTTGGGCTTTTGATGCAGCATTTTACCTGCTGCTTCTTGCGTGGGTGTGTGCGCGCGAGACTGCAACCAGACCATCAGGGAGGTTATTCATGCTTGACGGGAACATTTCGCTGACATGGGACAACCCGGTAACGCTTCCGCCAGCGCTCGGACACTGCGCACCCGGTCAACGAGCAGGCCAGCATCCCCCCGGTCGCTAAAGACGATTGTGACGGACGGCGTAGAGTAGTGCGCGGGAACGAGCCTTGTGGCGAGTAGCAATTGCGGCATTCCATCTAAGCAATGCCGGACAGGATGCGCAAAGCTGCAAGATTGACTTCAATTAAGATTCCGTGCACACCAGAATGATGTGAGAGGTCATCTGATGGTGTTAACCGTTTCCAAGTTTCCACCTAGATGGCGTTCGCATTACCACCCTGATGGAGGAGAAGCCTGGTCGTTTAGGTCCAGAAAAGGGCCTTGATGGAATGCATTTGACACCTCCCTGTTTGCCGCGGCGAGGCTCGTCTGCTTCTTTTCGTCCGGTGAAGTAGTTTAATGGTGGCCACAGACTCGGTGAGATATCGACCCCGATGAATCGCGGACAGACCACAGCAGCATCCTGGACGGGGATTGGCTCAGCAGAGACCGGTCAGGCCGAGGCCGGCCGACTCGTGGCCAGCAGTTGCTTGATTGGATTTGGTCGGCTAGACCGTGGTTGTGTTAGAGGAGAGCAGGTTCGCACCATGTCATTGATTCATTTCTCCATGAGATGAATGTCCATGACAGTAGACGATATTGACGCTGCCAGGGCCAGCCAGAGATTGACAGCGGAAACTGGCCTGAGGAGCGAACCCAAACGGGGCTATATTTCGTCGTGTATCGTTAGGGTTTCCCGTCCGTTCTGGCAATTCGAGTGTCGGCACCGCGCATCTATCCCGCAACGAGAAAGTCAGCCGCTGAAAATACTGGCTACTTCATTTCCGATTTGGACTCACAACTCTGACACGAGTCGCTCTGGTAGGTCGGACGAGGAGCAGCAGGGATACAGTGCAGGAAGTGGACGTCCGGCCCTAGCTAGCTTCCCTTTAGGTCTAGCACCCCACTGCCGCTGTCCCTTTTCCATGTCATGGCACACGGGAGCCCCTGCCTTGATCCCTGCTTGCCCCGCCGACCGTCACCGCTCGCCACGCGCGCTGGCGCACTGACCCGTTTACCAGATTCGCCCTAACAAGGGGAAGATTGAGCCGTCGAAATTCTCTCCTGCCCTTTCAGACTGCCTACAGTAAGTCTACAGCACACAGTGCAAATACGAGTAAACTTTGGCCGGCCTGTCTCAGGCGGGCGGCTTGACGGCAAAAGTTTCGCCTTCAGGGCATCTGTTGCACGCCACTGCGCACGGGTCATAACGCCGATCTGAACGAGTGCCGGTATGGTGATTATTACTGGATTGACTTTTCCTATGAGTACAGCTGGAGGCGTGGGAGAGAAACCAGATCGTGGCCCTGGGGTGTTGGGCCCTGCATCATCTTGTGATACTCCAATCGTCATGTTCATCGCGACAGCCATCATCCTCGCTCCCATCTGGACAGTTTGCATGCCGGCACTACCATCCGCCCACCCGCCGCCTTCTTCGTCTGTCTGACAGGGACAAGACCGCGCCCATCAGAGAAGATGATCTAGACCTTTTGTGCGTGTGATGCAATCTGTGAGGGTGTCCATGAGACAGTGCGCAATTTGCCCGACGGTGCACTGTTCAATGCAATATGAGCGTATTCGGGAATCGTCAACGTGCTCGATTTTCAGTGCCAAGGTTGGTTGTTGACGGGGTTAGGCTTCGAGAGCATCATTGCAGATTCTTCGTGCAACCTGACGTGGAGCTACTCATGTAGACTAAGCGAATGTATGTGCTTCCAACAAAGCATGCAGTGCCGTATCTTTGTTTCAAACCCACATCCCATCCCTCTGACGTGCTGCGCCCAGGAAGTGTGTTGGTGATGTGAGGTACCCACAGACAGTATGAGCTATGTAACTATAGACTGGGAGGCTCAACGTTGATCAACGGCTCAGCGACCAGTGGCCGTTTGGAGGCATCTTTGTTTCAGAGCGGCTCCGGATTCAAGTTCCGTGCTACCCAACGCCCCCTTGACGCCAGGGTGAACCTGTCTCACTTCTTTTCTTATTTTTTTTATTTACTTTTCATTTCTTATTCCTCTCGCGTCCCTGAATCTCGTTGTTGGAACGTGGTGGGCTTCCACGAGGCACACAGCATGTACCCCCTTGAGTGATCCCGCCCGAGATGCTGTCACTGCCCGCGATGACCACCATCTGGCCCAGTGCGCCTCAGCATACTGCTCGATTCCGCAGGGGGCTGCGATGAACCTGAGGGGTCTGCATCGTTGCGGCCGACTTGCGTTAGCCGGCTCTGGAGGGAGGGATTATTAGCGAGCACCCATTCCTTCTTTGTATTATTTTGGTTATTGGTACTATGATTCATTTGCTCTGAGAAAATGAGCCCATGGGAGATTTTGATCCTCCCGCTATGATTTCACACGCCTTCGTTGGCAAGGTCACCGAATACGACAAACCCGGTGCTGCATCGTTTGCTGGCTCGGTTTTACACTGAATCAAGTTTCATCTAATGCGTCTCACCGGGCATACGAGAGCCCTACAGTTGTTTTACCGCAGCCAGTCGTTTCCTGCAACCACTTTCCACTACCCGGCTTGTCAGCGTTCCGTTCCAGGGAAGGTTTTCGGTGGGAACGGGATCCGGGTGCCCAGCATCAGTGTCCTCTTCCTGCATCAAGACGCGGGGGCGTCGGCAGGGATTCCTTCTTTGCGGCAGGTGTGAAATGAGGGATGGGGCAGACAGGACTGTACTACTGCAGTCAGTTTCCGAACCTTGGTTCACTGCCCAAAGCTTGAGGCGCTCCCATGGGAAGCCGTTGTAGATCTTGCGCCTTGGCCATGTCTTGCCTGAACTCGCTCTACAGTGTGTGATGATATGCGAAAAAACAAAAGTGTTAAGCCTTTTGGACCATGCTTTTCTTAGGAAAAGGCATATTTTTTTTGCTCTTTATAGCGGTGGCTCGTGTTCAGAGACATCATTCGAAATTTACTTCCATTCTTAGATGAAAAGTTCTGTTCCGAGACCGAGACCGCCGTTTTCTGTCTAAATGTCCTGATTCTCGCAGTGCAGCGCACACAGTGGAGAAGATGCAGGGCGCATCACAGGAAATACTTGCGTAGCAAGTCGCGCACCATCGTTGGCTGCAGCATCTGCAACCTCTGTCGCACGTACCGCTTGAGAGATATTCAAACTCCGCGACGTCAAGTTGAGTCCATGGCGGCAGATGGCGGCGTGGCGTCCCACGACGGGTCGAGCCAGCGGCTTCAGTTCCCCAGGTGAGACGACCAGCCCTTTCTCTGCCTCTGCCTTGCTTTAGTGCTCTGTTAATATCAACCACAAAGACTCTGCGGCCCACCACCGCCGGGCGCCTGCTGCGGAGAGCGGCGGCAGGACTGGATGGGGAATTGGGCGCGTGGAGGTTGAGAGGCCATCCACAGGAAGGGCCAGGAGCTTCTCTGGGCAACGACGGGGAGGGGTATTGATGGAGAATGCAAGGGAGGCGATCACTGATGGTCCCTTCCCGTTGCAGCCACGTGAAAATATCCCGTCCCGACCAAGTTGCTTGGCCATTCTGGCGGGTCGTCAGAAAATTCACTTCAGAAGCGTCGGGTCCCTGAGAAAGCCCCTGGATCCCAGCAGGGCCCTAACGGAGTAAACAGCCCAGCCAGTTAGCTGGGCCAGGATGCGTAATAATTCTGGGATGCGCCCCACAGCGATGATGTCCGGCCCATAGCCCAGGTTGCACTGACCGCAAAGAGGCCTGGGATGAGAAGGCAGGGCGTTGCTCTGGACGTCCCTCCGTACGTGCTGGAAGGCCATGAGGGTGAATGGCACCAGGCCCAGAGCTGGCTGGCCCATCGGTCACTAGCCCAGCAGCAATGATGCCATGAATCCCCTGGAACTGCTTGACTCTTGGCCGCGGCTCCGGTGCGTGCTGCTTACACGGTGATTGATTGTAATCTGGGTCCCTTGCGTGGCTGGACTGGAACAAACTAAGACACCGTCCCGAGCCAGAGGTGGTGGATTCTCATTTCTACCTATTCTAGCTAGGCGCAGCTCCCGTTGCGAGGTATACCATCCGATCTGCTGGATTCAATGGTTGGTCCGGAGGCTGGCTCACCTTCTCTGAAAGGCAATTGGGACGTGGGAGACAGTGTGTGGCGCACCTCAAGATTCGGCTGGGAGCCGGCCTAAGACGCAGCACCAGGCCCCAGGAGGACAACTCTGGGGGCTGACCAGGGTCCCCTGCCAGTGCTGCCGGCAGGGGACTGCCCCGGCGAGTGGGAGGTAATGAGCGGCCCCTGTGAGAGAGGATAAGGTCGGGGGGTACGTACTATGCTGTGTGCTGGACCCCGTATGCGACGGAGTACACAGTACCCAGGGGTGTACATGCGGAGCACCGAGTCAGAGGCAGAATCCGTCGGGAGTAGCACAACGCTCCCACCACCCAAACGCCAGGCCGAACAACCATGGCTTGCTGCTAGCTCCCGGACCATAGTAATGAACAAGGCTCGGTCGTACGGTGCAAATGAAGTCAACGAACAATTAAAAGAAGCCCAGGCCCGCTCCACCCGCGCTTCCTCCAGTCTTGCGTCCTGGCTGTGCCTCTCCATTACCTACCTATACCTCCCTCTCCCGTCTCCCCCTCCCCGCCCTCCTTTCCCATCCCTCCCCTTAGTCAAACCAAGCGCCGTTGCAAAAGTCTCAACGCAGCTCACACCTCTCCCACTCATACACCGACGACCGAAAAGCAAAGCGACAAACGATAGGCTGTGCGCCATACACGAAGAGACGATCCCCACGCTCTGTCAGTTCCCAATTCTTCATCGGACGAGCCCGCGACCCCCGAAAAAGCAAAGACTATCGCCTGACGACTGCCGTGGTGCGACGATTGTGGCTGCTTCTGCCGTTAGTGGAGCAGAAACTTCGGGTGTCACGTCCCAAGTGAGTGACGGCCCAGGATCAGGACGACTTTTGCATTGTGCTAAAAAGCAAAGGCATCGGAATCCTGCGTTGAAACGCACTGCAACCCAACGTCTTTGCGAACCGAGGCCGACGGTGTTCCTGGAGTCGCCCAATTTCGATTTACGGTCGATAATTCCTCCACGGTTTCTTTCTCTCTCATCTTTCTCTCACGGGAATCTTGGAAAGAGTTTCGACGGCTGTGCCGACTGCTCGCATTTCGCAATTTGCTACTGAACCAGCCGACCAGCTAATCCAACAAGGAAGGTGTGTAGAGTCGCATCGCCATCAACTTGCATTTTTACCGTGTTTTGCGTCGCAATCCCCGCCGCCTGCACTTCACTGCTGTCAACACTGCCGCACCGCCTCACCCGCTGCCAACACCGCCAGCATTTGCTTTGACTAGCCTCTGCCGTTTGTGTGTTTGCTCTGCACAAGCCATCTTGTCGTGTTTTTTTTCTTTTATGGGAGAAAACCGCCGGATTCTTGCCCCGTCATGCACAGGCCATCCACATTACCTCCCCTTTGATCATCATCTTTCGCGCCGCCATTCGAAACACGATCCCACACCTTGCCCCAATCCGCGCAACTAGCCTCTTACTTGCGACTCCTGGAGCCGACCCCTATTTGGATTTGCTCAACTTGCTCCTATCCCCTGCGCAGAAGCAATTATCAAACCTGACATGCCATTATTATTCATCTAGCACTCTTGCCTTCCTCTGATAGCCGCTGTGCATCGACTCCTTAATTGAATATTTTTCCGGTACACATTTCCACGTAAATGTTTCGTCGACATCACAAAAATCAGGGTTACGGCGCGCCTTCTCTGTCAAGCAAGTTTTCCGACGACGACGACAACAAAAGTTTCAGTTCAAACTTGCGCGAGTTTGGCCTGATCAGTTCTCGCACCTTCAAATCCAGCGGCCACCGCTCTGAAGTTGCCTCTGTATCAAAGCAATCGCATTCTGATGCATTTTCTATTGCCGAAAGATGTACGTGCCCCCTGCAGGAGTTGTGAAAAACATGCCTACTTTTGTGCGACTGGTACTGATCTCCTCCCAGCTCGATTGACCAAACCTGGACCTGGATCCATTCGGACCTATCACGGCCCAGACTCCAGCTCATCCGCTGCCTCGATAAGATCAGGAGTCAGCACCGCTTCGCGCCGAGTCGGTGGTCTAGATAACAATATAATGGCGTCGAACACAGAGAGGAGCCGTTCTCGGCGAGAGCGAACATTTGTGGGTAGTGAGTGTGCTGTCTGCGAGGAGCCTCTCGAGCACACCCTCAGAGGAGAGCGAATTCTCCAGTTCTCTTGCTCCCATGTTTCTCACGAAGCGTGCTTCTACGAGTTCATACGCGAATTCGAGTCACAATACTGCCCAACATGCGACGCGCCTTTGCACCTGGACACAAGTCGAGGAGGCAACGTCATTGATATTGGTATGTATTTGAAGTTGATCTCTTTGAACCACTCTGCTGACCAAGCGACAGAGAAAATCAGCAGCATCGTGCGCTCCGCAAACACCGACTCTCGATCAGCTCTGTCACCAACCCCCACAGCAGTCCCCTGGGACAACCAGACTGTCCGCCCTCCCAGCCTCGAAAGCACACAGAGACGACAGATGCAACAATCTGGCAGCATTCGCGATACAGCGAGCCGAGGCCCTCGAGACAGCCGCGAGGCTCCCTCAGAACGTTATGGACCCTCACGCCACACACGTAGCGACAGTGAAGCAACAGGTGGTGTTGCATCGTCAGGAGGGTACCCTGAGACTACACAGAGCGGACCTCCCCGACGCCACGATTACGATGTTCAGGCCATGGAGACAACACCAACAAGCCCTCGACCGATGACTCGCAACCCCATTCCAGCCCCGATCGTCACCGTGCGTTCGGAGTTCCCCACCATGAACCGCTCGCGTCAACAACAAACTCTCACCTGCTTGGTGACCGTTGAAGTGCCAAGTAACAAGTGGAAGCCTGATCCCGAGGATTTGGGTGTACCGGCCCCACAACCCACCCCCGTGAGCAGTCGAGTAGAGGAAGCTTTTGGCGGTCGACCGCCGTCTCCGGCGCGTAGTGCGCCACGGTTTTTCCCCTACGAGTCCGCTGAAGTATTGGAGGAGATGACTGAGAGTCTTCGCAATCGCGTTGACAACTGGCATGGCTTGGACTTTAGCAGGTACGTTCTCATTTTTGCTCTTTCCGTTCTCCTGACATGGTCTAACTTTGATGTAGATTTGGCAAATTGAGACTGTACGGCACTCTCCGGGTCGGAAAAGACAAAGTCTCATGGCAGGAGCTGGAATGTTTCCTCTTTGCTGAGATGCTGATTTGTGTCAAGGAGAAGAAGATCCCCCCTCAGCTTGCACAGCAATGGGACGAGTCAGGAGCGCCGCGAAAGACAACCCGCTGCACCCTGAAGGGATCTATTCTCATCAAGAAGCATCTTAACGAGGTTGCTGAGACTGGATCCATTGATGAGAACGTTCTCACTTTGAGCCTCTCTGTCGCCGAGCTACCGCAGTTCCACTTACGGTTTGAGAATCGAAACCAACTCAAGCTGTGGCAGCAGGCACTCGCAGACCTCAACGCCATCGAGACAGCTTCAGTAAGGAGTCCCGAGTATGATCGTGGAGATGTATCAGAAACGGATGAGGAGGCTGAGTGGCAACGATCACGACCCCAGAGAGTTTCCTCGGTCGCATCCTCTTGGGGCGGTGCCCGAACTGCCACAACTGCTCCTACCGAGTACACCAACTTTCCCAAGAGCCCGATGCTTACCTCGATTCATGTTCCTATCGATGTTGTCATCGTGGTTCCCATTTCTTCATCCATGCAGGGTGTAAAGATCAATCTCGTTCGTGATGCTCTCAAGTTCATGGTCAATACTCTTGGTGACCGTGATCGCATGGGCTTGGTTACCTTTGGATCTGGTGGCGGCGGAGTCCCCATCGTCGGGATGACTACCAAGGCCTGGCCAGGCTGGGGCAACATCTTGTCTTCCATCAGGCCTGTGGGCCAGAAGAGCCACCGAGCTGATGTAGTTGAGGGTGCCAACGTGGCCATGGACTTGCTCATGCAGCGAAAGCACAACAACCCAATTGCTTCAATCATGCTGATCAGCGATGCGTCTACTTCCGACGCTGACAGTGTTGACTTCGTTGTGTCTAGGGCCGAGGCGGCCAAGATCGCCATCCACTCATTTGGATTGGGCATGACACATAAGCCGGACACGATGATTGAGCTCTCAACACGAACCAAGGCTTCGTATACGTACGTCAAGGATTGGATGATGCTTCGTGAGTGTCTTGCAGGCTGCCTTGGCAGCATGCAGACTCTTTCTCACCAAAATGTCAAGCTCAAGCTCAAGCTTCCCGAAGGTTCTCCCGCCAAATTTCACAAGATTAGTGGTGCATTGCAGATCACCAAGCGAGCCACAGGACGTGATGCAGAAGCCTCCCTCGGCGATCTGCGGTTCGGCGATAAGCGCGATATCCTCGTTCAGCTTGTGATCCTTCCCGATAACGCATCCCAGGAGCAGCTGCCCCAGGATCCCTGGGACAACATCGTTTCGGGCTTGGAGGCCCTTGGCGGATCTGGGGATACTGATGGCGAGCGGGCACAATCAGTTGAAGAGGTTCCCCTCATCCAGGCAGACCTCAACTGGGGAGACATCCTCCGCGATGGTACAGTCACCAACATGCCTCGTCCATCATTGCTCGCCATCACAATGCTGCCAGCAACCGCCGGCAACAAGAAGCCCTGGCAAAATGCGCCCCCAATCCCCCCTCACCCGAGCATTGTTCAGCGCCGCATGGAACTACTCACTTCAGACATGCTTACTCGCGCCCTGACGCTTGTGAGCCGTGGCCAGCATGATCGCGCTCACACCCTTTTGAACGAGACTCGGTCTATTCTGAAGGGGCTTGGAAAGGGTGGTCTTCCCCCAATTCCACCCATGAATAACAGATCGACGCCGTCGACTCCTCATCCTGCAAATGAAGGCTCGCCAGGCTTGTCGGCTACTCCTGACCGCAAGCACAGCCCTTCGCCACCCGTGTCGGCCATATCTGGCGCTAACGGGTTCCAGCCTCCGCCACAAATCGGCCGTAGCCGTTCCAATGACGGCCTTGGACTTGGCACTGGCATCGATGCCAGTACTGTCAATGCCCTCGACTCCGAACTGGAGAGCAGCCTGGAGTGGATCAACCACCCTGCTGTCTTTAGTCGCGACAGCCGCAAGGCCGTGTTGCAGGCTATTGGTGTTATTAGCTCCCAGAGGGCCTTTACTTTCCGCACTCCCATCGAGGGTCTCTGGGCTGGCCGTGTCGGTGGCGTCAAGCGTCTCACTGAAAAAAGCCGTGAGTGGCGTGATGATGGCAGTGGCGAAGGCGGCATCATGGAGGAGGCTTGATTAGTTTCCTTTACCTTTCTTGACTCTGGTTCTGGTTTGTACCCAGTATCACTTATTGGCGCGGCAACGGTTGGCGTCTGGTTTTCCGGCTTGGTTTACGACTCTTAACGACCTCATACACATTCCTGGACATTTTTATCATGTCCAACTTTCTATATCTGCATTTTACGCCACATGGGAATGCACGCGCTTGTTTTGCTTGTTTGGATATTGATACCACATCATACCCCATTGCAACCCCCCAGGGAAAAGGGGGAGTTGAACAATACCCCATCCCCCACTCAGCCGCACCACCAGTCTCTTGTCGCTTAGTTTTATGCTTGCCTGATTTATTTGGCCACTCGATTGTCTATAGACAGAATGATGGGTGTGGTCCCTTCTTTTCAACATTGTTATATAAGGCTCGCGTTCGCGAGAAGAACCGAACGTGTCTATGGAGATGAGTGGGGACTCAGTTTTATGTTCATCTTTTCTTGCGCTTCTTGGCATATACCACACGGGGCTTATTTTACTCTTCGCTTGATTATCTTTATGTCCTGTGCCATGCATAATTAATGTGCTGGGCAGTCTTAACTGACGCATCTATGTATACTCTGATATGCACGTGCATGTTCGGGCTCGCTAGTTAGATGCGTGCAACGTTGTAAATTTACGCATTCAAGTTCATAACGCTCTTGTTTCTCAATCACCTCTGCGTGTGATGGATTAGCTTGTATTTTCCCCCAATTCACATGATGTATGTTGCTAGAATAGTGAAATTATGAGTCAGTTGGTACCATTACTGGACTGGGTATTCCAAGGTATGTTCCGTCTACAAATTCTCAGGCGATGGTGGTAGATTAGACAGATGGCGCGGCAATTCTCTCGCACATCGTATAGTTATAATTCATCTCTTTTGTTCCACACCCGTCCATTTTGCGCATGCATAAATCACTTTGATATGAATATCTAACCAATTCTTGCCTCGGGAATTTTTTACAATGAACCGTTCCCTCGCTTAGCCCCCATATGACATGCCGAACGCCTTTAGTCCTCGTCCCAGTTCTGAGCGGATATTGTTAGCAGTTACTATAGTTGATTTTCATGACCTGGAACTTACGGGGTTGGGAGCTGGGGGCTTTGGACCACCAGCCTGTCTTGCTACGATGATTTGATCAACCGAGAGGACTGTGCGAGCAGCCTCGGTAGCCAGCTTGATGGCCCACTGCTTGGAAACGAGCAGATCGAGGATGCCCTCATCCTTGGCGTCCAAGGTGCCGCTGTTGTCATCGTTCTGAGCACAAGTGTCAGTATTAAAAGCATGAATGAATGGCATAGGGCTTGATACTCACATCAATATCGACACCAGTGTCCCAGTTGCCGGCGTTGTGGTGAGCGGCGTAAAGCCGGCTCAAAACTTCGGTAGCATCTAGACCAGCGCTCTCAGCGAGAATGCGCGGTACAACCTCAAAGGCCTCGCCGTACTTCTTGATTGCATACTGGCTCAGGCCGGGGGTGGTCTCGCCGTGGGCCTGTATCCTCTGGGCAAGCTCAACCTCTGTGGCACCTGCACCAGGGACAAGTCGAGGGTCCCGAGTAATGGCCTTGACAACGTTGACGCCGTCATCAACGGCTCGCTCAATATCATCGAGGTGATTCTGCGTGGCGCCACGAAGAACCAGGGTTGCTGTCCTGGTAACCTCGTCCTCCTGTCGGAATACGGTCACTCGGTCACCACCAATCTCAAGAGTCTCAACCACGTCAATGTTACCCATCTCATCGGGCATGGGAGCACCCAAGCGGGCAAGGGGTGTGGCACCAACAACACGGCAGACTCTTCGAAGCTCAAATTTGCTGAGGACGCGGAGACACAAAATGCCATATCTGTTGAGGTAGTGCAGAGCAAGGTCACCAACTCGATCACCGCAGACTACAACGCGCAGACCAGAGTCGTGGAGCTCCTTAATAGCGGTCTCGAGCTGAGTCTCTTCGCCCTTCGTAAAGTCCATCATCTCCTTGGCGTTTTTCAAGAGGACGGTTCCCTTGGTTTCGGTCTGGCTGATATCAATGGGGCAGGTGTAGACACCAACCTTGGCGCGGTTGGCCTTCTTGACGGATCCATGGGGCTCCTTGGGAAAGACCATGCCCTTGACAACTCGGCTTTGATCGAGGCTTCCACCCATAATCTTGACGACTCGGATGTTGTCGACGTTAAAGTTGGCAGGGTTCTTGGGAAGAACGGCAAGAACCGCCTCGGCGACGAGTCCGGCGAGGAAATCCTCGTTACCGTTCTGCTTGCTCGCAATGACGGTGCTGATGGCCTTGCTAAGCTCTTCCTGGTCCGTCATGTTCTCGACCTTGTCCACAGACAGCTGCTCAAGAGTTTCGAGAGCATACTTCTGGGCTTTCTCGTAACCTATGACGATGTCGGAGGTCTTGAGGCCCATGCGCAGGAGATCCTCAGCTTTTCGGAGCAGCTCGCCAGCGAGGACGATGACGAGGTTGGTAGCGTCACCCATCTCGGACTCTTGCTGCTGGGACGCCATGACGAGGAGCTTGGCGGCGGGGTGGACAACATCGAGTTCACGGAGGATTGTGGCGGCGTCGGAGGTAAGGATCATCTTCTGGAGGTGGTTGATAACAACCTTATTACGGCCGTAGGGACCCAGGGAGGTCTGGACTGTGGAGGCAATGGCACGGCAGGCGTCAATGTTGCGAAGGACGGCACCATCTTCGGAGTCGTAGCTATAAACGAGGAAAAAAGAAAAGGCTTGGGGTTAGCTGGGTGTTCTGTGACATATGGATTTCCAAAGGTGCAGTCGTGGTTTGTAATATCTTTTTGAGGGCATCATGGAGGGGGGAATGGCGGGGAGCTTCTTCCCACCACACACAGAAAGCAGGCGGTAAAGCACACAAATACTGGAAAACTCACTTGTTGTAGCCCTGCTTGAAGAGGCCCGCGTTGGGGGCGTTAGGAATGTTGAGCGACATGTTGGCAACCACGGCACGCTGTGAGCGAGTCTTTGTTGTTGCGGGATGTTGGTGCTCAGGGGAAGGTTGATGGAGGTTTTTGGATGGCTAGCTTCAGTCAAGACTCCCCTCCACCTTGGCCTCAGAAAAATCTTGGGCCTTCTGTCGTGGTGGGATTTATTAGTGGGGAGCGTACCTCGCAGCAGCTGCCTACAGGTGCTTGGCTGCCCTGTAGCCTATCGGTCAGGGACCATTAGGTACCTGGGTACTTCTGGCTTGTGGGCTGCAGCCTTGTGAGCGCCTCCAATCAGGTTCCCGATTGCACTCCCCACTATCCGATGCTATCGACGCCACACATCCCCGGTTCCTCAGCCTCGCCCCCCCCCTGCAATCCTCACTGTGTACCCGTACCTGTGGCGGTGAAGCTCTGCGAGCTGCGATTAGTCGGAAAACACTGTACCTTGACTGGGAGCACGCACGCTGCTCCCCTGTGGCCTGCCCCCCGTAACTCCGGGGGCGCGGCTGCTGGTGATGGCCCGTGAATGGGTACCTCTTCAACACACGCGCTCACTGCCCTTGACCACGAAGCCCACCGAAACCATCGCCCCTTCCCTCTTCTCCTACATCTTCGTTTCCTCATTCACCTTGCGACCTGCACCCGACTTTTGATCCGCGCCCGATCCTAATCAACGCCGCCCCCGACATCCCCAATCGCTCCTCCATCATCCTGGGTCGTCGAAATCTGGGCCTGGAGTTATTGTAACAGCGCCGCGCAGCCCAGCGCAAGCCGACCGCACACAGCCTACCGCCCATCATGCCTGGTAAGCCCTGGCCTGCTTGATTATTCCTCTCTGTCCTGCTTTACCTTGCGATTCTCTGCATCCATCACCTCTTTTTTTCGTTCTTGCATCATCGGGTCGTTTGTGGATGTGTCCAGCATCACTTTCTGGGGTCGTCGGATTTGAACCCACATCGACAGACGCAAACCGGGTCTCTCCCCATCCCTTGAAAACCTTTGTTCATCCATAATTCATCTGCCGTTCCTGTATCGCGTCGAATCCTATCTCCTTCCACGAGCATTATCCCTTGCCGACATGGTCACTCTCAAGCGAAAAGCGCCCGAAGCTGACATTGCTCCTCGCACTTCCTCAGCGATCCCCTCTACCCTCCCTCCATCCGTCGAGGAGGCCTACCGTCGAAAGTGCGTCCAACTCAAAAACCGCACCAATGAAGTCGAAGACGCCAACGATGCCGCCCGCCTGCGCCTCGCCCGCATCAAGCGCCAAGTCGAGAAACTCCGGATAGAACGCGCCTTCCTGCTCGAGCAGCTCTCTAAGCGCACCAGCACCAATGTCGAAGATTCGGATGGCAGCCCCAGTCCGCCTCCTACGGTATGAATACCCTTTTTTTTTTCTCTTCTTTCCTTGTCACTGCGCCGCTCCCCTTTCCCAATCTCGACTCGGGAGCCGCTTTGCCAGAGCACCTGCACAACTCACCCCATTACAATGTTGATACTTGAGTGTCCTTCTGGAATAGAACCTCGACGGTTTAGCTGAGTTGATGGTTAACCCCCGGAAGCCTAAGGACAAGCCACTGCGCACCAAGCGAGGCCATCGCAAGTCCATGGCCGTCGACATCGAATCGAAGGGCGCCGGTGCCTCTTTTAACGGCAACGGCCCCCAATCGCCCGTATCCGAGTCCGCTCGCGCCAATGGCGTCAAATCGAAGGTGCCAGCGGATGCCTTCGAGGTATTCTGTAGTGAAACGCGAGAAGCCGTCGAGTCCAAGAAGAAGGATGATGATGCCGATCTTAACGTTGAGGATGAGCTCGCTCGCCTTTGGAAGGAACTCTCCGATGCCGACAAGGAAAAGTTTGAGGCCAAATTCGAAAAAGCCAAGGCTGATGAGGAAGAGCGAAAGAAGAGGGAAGAGGAAGAGGAAGAAGAGGCTGCAGCTTCGAAGAAGACCAAGGCAGATGGGCAAAGCAAGGAGAGCAAAGATGAGAAGGCTGAAAAGCCTGAGGATTCCGACAAACCTCAGACCCAAGATGAGGACGTCGAGATGGGCAACTACGACACTGAGGACCAAGACACGCAAGCCGACAAGGCCGATGAGTAGACTCGAGCCAACGAAAAGGGCTTTTAGGGAGGCGTTTTTGGGTGGGATCAGGGTTCACATGTCACATTAATAACCTGGCCATAGAGTCGTGGAGACTTTACATAGGGAATTGGTTTTTTTTTTCTTCGTCCTGATGAGCAAAAGAGAAAGTAGTGCGATGCAGGAAAACGAACGCCCTCACTGTGCATCATGCGCAAAAGCTGCTGCGAAGCGCTACAATGTGTCTAAAGCTTCATACTCTTACCCGACATTTCCTGGCTACTCGTGTGTTTATCCTGGCCTGTGTGAAGTTGGAAAGCAAATAAGAATTAGTACGTCCAACGCCGCCCGTTGAAAAACCCACACCCAAACAAAACAAACTCAAAAGAGAAATAAGACTACCTAGACTAGAAAGACGCCCTGCTGCCCAAAACTCACTCCCCAATGTATAGGTCCACCACGATGTTCACAGCGGCGACAAGGATTTCCGCAGCAATCAGAACAATTACTGCATTTTGTTAGTCTGCGCATGCGATGGCCCGTGGGTTGGGCATAGGGTCGACTTACCAATCCACTCCAGTTTCTCATCGTGTCCGTGACTCAACTCTCCCTTGAGCACGGCTAGCAGATCAGCAATAACGTCGAGCCGCTCCGTCAATAAGCCCACACGCTGGTCCATCTCAAGATAGCTTCGGACAGCTTGGTACACAGGCTCTAGCTGAGGCTCAACCCAGAACAACTCTGGTGTATCGAGCACTGAGCCATTGAGGTGGATATTGATGCGAAGAATAAATAACTCGCCAATTTGCATGTTGATCTGCGAACGATGTAGATTGATCTTGCCGGTCAAGGCAATCTGGGTGGGGATGTCCTTGCAAGTTTCAACTGTTGAGGCAATCAGCTCCTCGAACAATGAAGTCTAACACGGGTATCAGTCAGTCCTGGACTCAAATGGGTGGAAATTACACGAGAAGGTGACTTACTTTGACGCTCTGCGCCAGGGCGTGAGAAATTGCTAGTTTGGTCATGTAATTGTTCTTGTCGCGGAGCGTGATGAAATCATTGTAGATACGGGCCTGGTACTCTCTCGTGTAGTAGAAATTGAACAGTTCCACCTCGACATCATCTGGCGCGAGCTTCTCCGTTTCGAATTTGGCAATCTCCTTGAGAAACTTGGCCTCTTGAGACTCTGTCATACCCCAGATGACAACGACTCCGTAGTCAAACAGGAAAACCTCAGGGGTGTGAACCTGCGTGTCGAAGTCAGGGTTGGCCTCGATCACACTCTGCTCACCCAAACTGGGGCCGAGGAGGTCCTCGGTGGATATGTGAGCGTTTTCGTTGTCGACATGGCCATTGTGACTCGAAAAGCCATTCTGTGACTCTAGGCCATTTGCACGAAGGTCTATCAAGTCAGCCCTTCGCTGTTGATTGCCCTCGACATCTTCTCCGCCAGTCGAGTGCCGCCGCTCGTAGCTTTGAATGGGGTCTTGACGATTACGGATAGTTTTGGAGTAGTTGTATGGCGTGTATATGCACTCATCAATCAACTTGGGGTTCGCACCCTTCGACTTGCCCCTTCCCTTGAGGAAACGCATCAATCCGTCCATCTCATATCGGTTCGCGGTACAGTACGCCGTTACACGCGGCAACCGGTCGCGGTCTGCTTTTCCTAGGCGCGCCGCATCTCTACGCGCCGTTGGGTCTTTAATCCGAGTATATTGAGAGTAAACATCTCTTCCGCTCTCCTCGTCTGCCTCCTCGTTGTCGATGTCGGGGTTGGGCAAGAGCTTGAGCTTCTCTGTTTTCTTTGTGCTTCTCTGAGGGCCAATCTTGGGGCCGACGCTTAAATGAGCGACTGCAGGTACGGCGCCCTGGCTATTTCGTCGACGGAGCTTGTTGTTCAGGGCCGCAAGCATGGGCGGGCCTCCAGAGCTGCTGGACGGGGCCGAGTTGGATCCATGGTGAGGGACCCGGGTTTGCAATTGCTGTCGAATGGGTTCAATTGTACGAGTGACTGGATTTTCGCTAAAAGTGACGGTACGGGGTCCCTTGGGACGTGAGGGAGCGGAGGGGAGAAGAGGCGTGGCCTCGGTTGACGTCGCGTCTTGCGCACTGGATGTGGTGTGAGACTCGGCCATGATTCAGGCTGGTTTGGATCGGCGACTGTCGACAGTGAAAACAAACAAATAAATAAAGGGGCCGAGGCCAGCCAGCCACATGCGAAATCAGTCCTGGTTGCGCATGTCCCTAACCCTGAGGGTGGATGAAGATGTCGACCGGCGGGTTTCTGGCGATATTCGTCCTAGGTTGGCGTTGACGGAAACAGCAGCCGCTGAGATGAAGAGCCTTTTTGGGTGGGACGAATGATGACGTTCTGCTCAAGGGCCTTGTCCAATTTCGAGACCAAATGGGCCTGTAGCAAAGCACACCGGCCCGCTAAACCAAGCTACTGCGGGGGCGTTTACAGGGGGGGGAGCAAGCCACTAAGGCAACTTCTGCAGCACACATGGTTCCGGCAGTCGGCATGCCCAATCCCAACTGCTAGGCTGTCGGCATCCACCATCTTGTCGTATCAGTTCCACACGAGCTGGGATGACGGTTGACACATTTTCACATGCAAGCATTTTCACCAAAGTGAACATCCTGATAAGTACAGCAGTTTTGGTTGGTAAGAGCTTGGATAGCATTCACCCCTGCAGGTTCCCGAAGTAACGAGTACTCTGGGCGTCTCGACTTCGTTGTGTAGTGGCTGAATCTGACTGTGTCTTAAAGACCCTGGAAACGCTACGACTATCCGGCATTTCTCTGTCTTGTCTATTCCTTCACAATAACGTGCTCGCGCCAATTACAGCTCCACGTGTCTAGGAATGAGGATCAATACCCTTTGGTCTATCGTGCATCTTGTTTCTCATTTTCCTAGCCCGCCTCATGGCGTTGTCCTGGGGCACCACTCCCTTCATAGACTCTTCCGGTCGGTTAGTCTACTTCACAGTAGGATATCAAGCTTTTTTACATGGCCAATTTCAAGTTTTTTTTTTTTTTAGCTCTTACATCCACTCAGGCATCAATAATCTTGGTTTCAATCTTGAGGCCAGCCTTGTCGAGCCGGTCAATATAACCCTGTCCCAAACAAGCAGGTGTATAAACCCCTCCCTTCAACCGAATGTCGTCCTCAAGAATTGTCAGGCCAGCTTCTACCATCAGCTTTGCGGTGACTATATTGTGTTAGCGTATTTAGCCCTCTTGGCAGCTGTCGAAACTTACAGTAATACATGGGGCCCTGATGGTAGGCCCTGCAGAAGGCAACCTTGCCAGAATGTTTCTCGGAATCCGGATATGCCACACCTCGGTACTCAATCTCATCTTTCATCGAGTCCTCTCTCTTTGCCCCGTCTCCAGGTTGTACGACAAGATTCTTCATGAGTGCACGAAGAGGTTTAACAGACGCAAGGAGGGTGAGGCCGATGATCAGAAACCAGTGAATAAAGATTCCAGTGAGCACATTACGAGTCCTGAGGTACTCTACCCAGGTAAAATTCGGGCCGTAAAATTCATCCTTCCTGGACGCTGTCTCAGAGAGAAGGCCCCAAGTTCGTTCGACAATGGCACCGTCAGCTCTTGCAATCGGTGATGTGGTCAAGGTTCCCAAATTGGGGATAGAGCGCACGCCAAATATCTTTTGCAAAATGGTGTCCTGGGGAAGACTGGGCCCGGTGTGAGGGATAGGAGATAGTGCAAATGGAGCAGCGGCGGCTCTGATTTCCGCTGGTGTGAATACATCAAAGAAAGTCATTGCTGAAATCTGAGTACCTCCAGAAGGGGCGGAACTGCATTTTTGTCAGCAATGTTCTCGAAGATAGTACAAGAATTTTACCTAATCCGGAAAGATATTTTTACGTCCTTGGTCGGAACGGCAAGCTCGGTGCGGATGGCTTTGGCCAGAGCCCAAGTAGCCAGATCAGATGGCGCAGACTCAACGCCGCACTGAGGGAACAGATTGGCCCCAGTCTCCTTGGCAGTTTTTTCGTACTTCTTGATCATCTTAAACACCCAAGGTACCTCGCCCGTAACATCAACGTAGTGGGTTCCATTCTCGGCGCACGCCTTAAACGCATGCTCTCCATACAACGAGTAGGGCCCAACACTGGTGAGAAGCACGCAGGTCTTCTTAGCAATCGCAGCCAAATCATCATCGTTAAGGTTGACAATTTCAATCTCTGTTTTATTCGGGGTTCCGATTGTTAACCAGTCGCAAACAATAACTCGGGGCAGCATGTATCCGGGGGGGGCGGATACATACCTGGAGGGATGCGGTCTAAATTCAGCTTCTTGCACTCATCAACCACGTCCTTCAACTTGGACTCAGAGCGTCCTGCAACGGCCCACTTCAAGTCAGTAGGTGAGTGAGTGGTGATGTATTCCGCGGTCCATTTGCCAGTATATCCTCACGCTTTTGTCAGTATTTTGGGTTAATTGACCATTTCAGATGTCATGGTTACCAGTCGCCCCAAATACCACAACGTCATACTGACGACCATGCTCTTTGATCGGCATGATGAGAGGACAAGATAGAAAAAGAAAACTGTGTGCTTTTAGATTGTATAAGTGAACAGATTAGATGCCGAAGCGACGTGGGTAGGTGGATGAAGAGTTGAATGCCTTGCCAGCTTCGGCGTGCCTTTCGCTTCCTGATAACTGATCTGAGTGGCTGACTGGCGTGTCTAACAAGTAGTACGTCAGCCCACTGAGACTCCGACACCTTGCCACACGGACTGAGTTGGGGTATTGAGCATCGACGCATCCACGGCCCGGCCAAATTTTAAATACATTATCAGATAGGGTCTCAATTCTTAAATTAGTCGCTTTGCAGAGAGCAATCGGTCAGTTTTCATATCGACAACCACTTGGCGAATGCATTGGTCAATGTCAGCTATCTCACAAGTACACAGGCTCATCATTTAGGTTCATTTTCGTCCCTAGTCTACGGCGTCCCAATGCCAAGATGCAGAAAACTGTATAAATCTTGGAGCATTTATTCCCCAGGTACACAAAACTCTACTTTTTCTTTTTTCTTTTCTTTTTTGAAATAAGTGTTGGATGGAAGTTGAAACTGGAGCCACAATCTATCTTTATCTGATGGTATCGAGTGACCCTGAAGGTTTTACCGAGGTTTTGCCCATTTCAAAAAAATTCCGGTTGAAGCACAAATCGAGAAGGTGGGTCCTTCGCTTCGCCCTCACGTGCTTGCCCTAAGGAAAATTCACAACTCCAGACTTTTTTGGTGCCGACAGCCTCCATGAGCACCTACACCTCAGCTCGTCCATCTTTTTCGTCTTCACCCTCCCCAAGACGTCCCACACATAACCAGACAAGATGACCAAGCGAACGAAGAAGGTCGGCGTTACGTGCGTATTGCCTCTAATCAATTGAACATATCCCCAGGAAATTTGCTAACCTCGTCACCAGCGGTAAATACGGTACCCGGTAAGTTTACGAAGCCCGTCGCCATGTCCTTCGAGATCGACTTGAGCCCTGCGTCTCAGATCCAGCCACGACCTACATCGCCGCGTGATAGTTTTCAATGAGGGAGACATGTTCGACCACGAGACAAGATACTCGCGCCAAGATCGCAGTCGTGGCGGATCTATTGTTCAGGGCACAGACGTCTCTCAGAGCCAGGCAGATCACTTCGGGAGAACACACTACTAACAAAATCGCTTCCAGTTACGGTGCTTCCCTGCGAAAGCAGGTGAAGAAGATGGAAATTACGCAGCACGCCAAGTACACCTGTACTTTCTGCGGCAAGGTTACCGTCCGACGAAATGCCACCGGTATCTGGGACTGCAAGTCTTGCAAGCGCACCGTCGCCGGTGGTGCTTACACTGTCTCGTGCGTCTACCTTGGATCCTGGTCTGGCCAGGCTCAGCGTCAGCTTTTGGCTAACAATAACACAGCACCCCCGCTGCCGCCGCCATGCGATCGACTCTGCGACGTCTCCGAGAGATTGCTGAGGTTTAAGGAGTGGACTTTAGCGGGAGGAGGTTACGGCTTTGCTTTTCGGTCTGGTGTACGGGGGGAAATGGATTTCGTGCCTACACTACGAGTTGACGAACTGGACGTCAGCACCCGATCTTCGGTCATAGAGGCCGGTCGATTAGCAATGAAAAAAAAAATTGCATGGTCTCGGACCCTTCAACCAGAAGATGCGAACCTGTGAAGGCTATTTTCCAACTGTGATATATGGACCAACCAGCGCGGCGCTCTCGCGGCTCGGCTTGTTGATAAAGGTCCAAGTCTCGCTGAGCACGAGCTTCCAATGACTCAGCTCAGCGACGGGTTGAGATGGCCAGTAACCAGCCAAATGTCGGTGATGCTCGATCATGCTCAACAATGCTCGATCATGCAGACTCGATAGCTGACCGGATGGCAACGGGACGTGGGAACGAGAAAAAGGTGTGTGTCAGTTCAAGACAAAAGAACTCTTCAAATGCGATGCGGTGAGATGGCATGGTGCAGTTTGGCCCAGGGACGCAAGGGGGTGTCAGAGCCAAAAAGGAAGTAGTTGGTGCAGTGGGCCAACCAAGCACGATGATGCATCTCTCTCTCCAGCATAGTGTGGTGGGGTGGAAGCGTAGGCTATCGTCGAACAACACATCGTGGGCGTCTCGCTCTTGCAGCGCACCCACCGCTAGCCAACCACCCCAAATAACTGACCAAAATGTAAACAAACAAAACCGGGTACGGCTCACGTCTGCGCGTCTTTTCCGTCCTCGTCTTCCTTGTTTGCCTCCATCGTCAGTTGCCTAGCATGGCACAATGGGCATGGAGGCGAGCCACGTCGACAGATGAGGGGAGCAAGCTTGCCGGTTCCGTGGGCCTGTGCCTGGTAAAGTTGGGCGCTGACCCATTGCCCCCAGGGGTGTGACATGATATTCAAGGCTCTATGGTGCTGAGAGAGGTAGGAAGGGCCAGGACGCAAGACCCACGTAAGGGGGGGGTTAAAGCCACACGTGGATGCATCGATTTACGGGACGAGGCGAGGGATGGCCGATGATGTGCATGAGTCTGTCATGGCGGGTGCAGCAAGAGGGTTCGCAGAAGAGGGGGACGAAAAAGGTAGCCAGAAACCCGAACAGGACGAGCTTGAGTGAGTGAGAGGAGCTGGTCAGCAGTGGTGTAGCGGCACAGTAGAGCAGAAACTATTGATGATGTGCGGCTTGCGTGACCCAGATTAACCTAAGGTCGATGGTGCGAAAACGAGACTACAGTATGTCGGAGACTAGCTTGACTGCCCCAGGGGCGAAGGAATGAACGGTCTGGGACTCCGGGGCCTGGAGCTCAGAGCGAGCATAGGCCAAGGGCGAGAGAGGCCATCACGCGGTCGCACTTCTGTGCGGCCGGCAACTCTCTCTGCTCCTGGCACCAGCAAGGTGCATCCGGGGAAAGGGCCGCGGATCCCGCACCACAGTGAAAAGGGGAAAAGAGAGGAAAAGAAAAGATGCTGGGTTTGTGTTTCTGCTGGATGCCCTTCTGGTCTAACTACAGGATGGACGCCATGCGGGACAAGCAGATGCCAAATGAGGGAGATGGGGGGGAGAGCTGGCCAAGACGAATCGCCTTGCTCCAATGCCCATTTTGAGTTCTGCGTCTCTCGCAGTCAAAGAAAACATGCGTCCCTAACCAAGAAGGCATCTATCGTCTTCTCCTGGCTGTGTCCGCCCTGGATCCATACTATGGGCTCGTGCTCACTATAGCTGCTTGGGCGGTGCGGCAGCCGACCTCAACTGAGCACCGTTCATGATGCCAGAAATGGTGATGGCGGCCCCCGCTCTCTCATGCTATGCCACCAAAAAAAAAAAAGGCGACGAAACCAACGCCCTACTTTTAGATGCTTGGTACCTGGGCCCGTGTCAGCCTCTAGGGAAATCAGCCCAAGTCAAGAGCTCTCTCTCTTGGTGCAAAACAAAAAAAAAAAAAAAAAAAAAAAAGCAACGGCTTACAAACAATGATCATGGCATAGCATGTATGTAATAGTATTACTTTCTATTAA
>KV875230.1:1583198-1612344 GCA_001879505.1 Calonectria pseudoreteaudii
AAAAAAAAAAAAAAAAAAAAAAAAGAGAGCTACGGCTTACAAACAATGATCATGGCATAACATGTATCTAAAAGAATGAGGGAAACCCAGGGTGCAGCAAACATTAACAAAATGCGGGTGTCAGTATGTCTCTGTCTCTAACTCAACTCGCCCAGTCCAGACGCATCATTACTCGCCAGCGCAGTCTTCTGCACATATCCATGGATGACCCGGCGTTGTCACACGTGTGAGTTTCCTGGCTTCCCCATCCACAAGGCGGCCAGCATTCCCGCTCGCTCTCTCTTTTTCTCTCTTCCTCGCTTGCTCTCCTCGCCCCAAGACAAAGCATTCAATCACCCGTGATTTTAACGGTTTATCCCGTCCCCACTAAGCCAACGAGAGCGAGAGAGAAAAAAAGAAAAAGAAAAAAAAAGAAGAGCACAGCATAGCAGAGCACACGGTGGCACTCGGAATCAGCACAGAGCACAGTCACAGTCACAGATGCTCCAACCACCAGGCGACTCACAAAGATCCACCATCCACCTAACTAGCATACCTTGTCTGTCTGTCTACCTACCCGATCAACCTATCCACCCATCCCATCCACATCTGCGTTGCTCTCATTCCTTAACTTGCCGTGATCTTTAACTCTTATCTTTATCACCACTCTTATTTTCCTGCCCCCCAAATCTGCCGCCGTCCTCGCCATCAGCCATTGCATCTATATCACACCTCCTCCGCTTCCGCTCCCTCCTGTCTCTTTCAGCACCCCTGTCAACCTTGTTGTGGCTTGGTGAGCAGAAGACAAGAGGGTCCCGTTGCGTACCATCTGTTGGGTGACTCTTCTTACTCACAGCCTAGTCTGCCTGCTTGCCGACCCAAGGTATTGGCTGGAGGATCACAGGGCGCTTCCTCTTGGTTCCTTCGTCGTTTACAGCAGGGCGGGCCTCTTTTTTTGCCTCTGTTTTTAATTCTTTCTTCCTTGAAAAGCCGAGACCTGTCTTTTCTGCTCCTCTTTTTACCTTCCCACACCCGAATCTTCCCTCATTCCGCTTGTCTTCCCTCTCTCGTGCTCGGCACGTCTCCTCTTTTTTTTTTCCACCATCTGGCGAGTTTCACTCTTGCTTGGCCCGGTTAAAGTTCCCTCGTCGGTCGCCCAGGCGAGTGAAAGAGGGTAACAAGAACGGGCCGGTCAGCCTCGACGGTTGATGAGTGGCCAACCCAACCCACCCCCATCTCACCAACAAGCCAAACTCGAGTGAGCAAAGACCAGGGTCGCCACCTCTCAGCGGTGCCTGTTATTAGTCGTCCCGAGCTGTTAACTGTACCCAGTACATGCTCGCGCCATCCCACAACTTATCCCCTTCTCCATCCCAGCCCGCCTACCCATTACCCATTCACCACTTCACCCATCAATCCCACATTGGCAATTCAAACCCCAAAACTATACGCGCACGCATTTGCGCACGCATCCAAAACACGCACACACACGTACACACTCACACTCCTCCTGCAACAACCAACTGTGGGGGAAGAGGAACAAGAGAATAGGAACAAGAAACCACAGCAACGTTAGGTACGTATCTGAAACCACCAAGCAGAAGGCGTGCATAATCAAACCCACCCGTGCAAGTCCAAGACCTGGGCCTCCAAGATTCGAGACCCCAAATCCAAGACCAAAGAAGCCCAAAAAGCCCCCCCAAGACCTTCCCTTTCCAAGGATTGACGGCCCGGTGCCAAAAAAGAGGCTGTCGTCGGGACGCTGCCTGGGGCTGTCAGCTATCGGCCTGTTCACGGGACCCAGTTCTCAGCCAGACAAGTACAAGCAACGCAGGCACAGGCGCAGACGCTGCAAGGCAGGGTCGTGGCAACACCCCGGGCCGCCCACTCCCCCCTGATTGGCCCCCTCCAGGTCCCCTAACACGCGCGAAAACCGCCTCTGAGGCCCGCTGCTCAACTCTCCCTCTTTCAAATTCCCAGCAGGCTCTCCAGGCGTCTTGTACCAGACCCGTCCACTAATACATCACCACCCATACCAGGCCAGAAACCACCCACCGTCGCTGTCCGACCACCGCTCCCACGCCCGCTCTCGAATACCCTCCCGCCCGATTTCTTTTACATGTTTCCATCAAGTGCCAGTCTGTATTATCGAATTCGACATCATGTCTGAACCGGAGCAGTGCATTATATGCCTGGATCCCTTGCCGCACCCCTCGTCGCTCGACGCTGACGACACGGGTGGTGGTGGTGGTGGTGGGAGTAGTCCCAGTGCCAATGCCAGTCTCAATGGTGTTGGTGACGCCGTCCCGGTACCCGCCACTACCGCCCCCGAAGTCAACGGCGAAGACAGCAGCGACGACACCAGCTATCTCAACATTGTTGCCGCCCTAGACGGCTGCAATCACATTATTCACGATGCGTGCATTCGTTCATGGGCCCAAAAGACCAATACCTGCCCCATTTGCCGCAATCCCTTCCATTCAGTCCGCGTGTACAACGGCGTCGACGGTAAGCTGCCTAGTCCCTGCCTCATGCATGCGTCCACCCGCTGATCCATTTACTTTTCTACGCCAGGCACCGTTATTTCCAAGTACGAAGTCCAAGACAAGAAGCAAGTTGCCGAGTTCGACGTGCAACAATGGTTAGGAGAGAACCCCGAAGAGGAGGAAGAGCAAAACAATCCATGTCCAATCTGCAACTCTGCAGAACGTGAGGATGTGCTGCTCCTCTGTGACAGCTGCGATGCAGCATATCACACCCACTGCGTCGGCCTCGAGGCCATTCCCGACGGCGACTGGTACTGCATGGAATGTTCTCACCTTTTTCAGCTTACCGAAGAGCCACAGCCTATTGAGGGCGACCGGACGCCACGACCCCAAGTTGCCCGGCGGCCAACCCCTCGAAACGTGCGAGGATACCACGTCAGGACGAGGGCTCGCCTTAGGAGGGCCCGCAGGCAGGCTCGCAACGTTGAATGGCAAGGTGCTTGGGGTCAGTTCTCCGGTCGGTTCTACGAGATGAGCGAGCTGGACCTTGACAACCATGACGAAGAGGATGAAGAACTCGAGCAATATCGCCGGTTCCAGGAGCTTGGTCGTCGGGAACTTGAGCGATGGCAGCAGAGGATGGAAATTGCTCAACGCCTGGGCGCTCGGGACGCCTTTGCCAACAATATCCCACCAGCTATTAGTGAGCGCTTACAGCCTCCTCCCCCGCCCGTCGAGGAAACCCGAGATGAGAGGCGATCCTGGGGTGCACTTGATCGTGCTCGCGAGGCTGAGGATCCAGGCTCAACCCCCAACAACACGCGCAAGCGCAAGGTGCGGTCTGTGACAGCATCTCCCAGAGAGCCCGTCCAGGAACCAGAACGCAAGCTCAAGCGCCCCAGGACGCGACGACTGCCAACTCACAACGGCGAGGGCTCGAGCTCCATGTCATCCCCCGCGCCAGCTGGGCCTTCAACCCTGAGGGCCACCAACGGAGCCTCAAGAAGTAGCGTGCAGATTCAAAGCGACATCGACCCTCCTCTTGTCTCGTCACTTCTAAAGGAGCTCGAACCAAGCGCAATGTCGGATGACGAGACGACAGTAACCATCAATGGTTGGCGACAACCACCGGACGCGTCGTCTCCAGCCATCTCACCGGCCATTTCACCTTTCAGTAGCCCTCGTGCACTCTCACTCACCCCACCCCCACTGCCCAGTGTGGGCGGCCGACCAACCTCTCCGACCCTATCTCTCAGCACACATATTCAGCCCAGATATCCCCCAGCAAACTACTCCCCTACTCGTGTAAACAGCGATCACAGCGATTCCGAATCGCGACCCAGCAGGTCAGAAGGCCGCCCAGAAGGCCGCCCACTTGAGCTGCGCCAGCCCCGTCCGCGCCGCCCGCACCAGGTCCCGGCGCAAAAAGACGAGGAGCAGCAACCACAGCCTCATCAGTCTCCAACAAGATGGACAATGACGCAGGAAGAAAAGAAAAATATCAACGACATTGTCAAATGCGCCCTGAGACCGCACTGGCGGGCTCAGAAGTTGACAACGGAGCAGTATGCCACCATCAACCGAGACATCTCGAGGAAACTCTATGACGAAGTCAAAAACGCATCGTCGCTAAACGGCGAGGCCCGCCAGTCCTGGGAAAGGCGCGCCAGCAAAGAGGTGGCCCAGGCCGTTGCAGAGCTTCAAGCTTGATTCATCACACAAAAGAGGCAAAGAGCGAGCGGGAATTGATTTATCAGGCGTTTCCATGGATTTTCGGGCGGTCCATATGGTTTGATACCCAGCATCATTTGACGGGGAAGAATATTCTTTGTTTGGTAGCGAGGTGCTGCGCTGGAGTCGGATTGAATTACATTTTCAGGTCTGGTCATCTTGTCTTGAGCCACCCATATTTTGGGCTCCCACGTGTAGGTAGTTTTTTGTCTAAATATTGTCTGTCGGTAAGGCTTGTGAGGCCTAGGGTTTAGGAAATTCAAAGACGGCGCAGCATTTGCGTCAAGTTAGCTGCAGTAGCCTTTGGGGCATGCCCGCGTGCAAGTGAGACTGATGCTAAGACGAGATACCTGACTTTGTTTAGCCGATGACTGTTGACGACTCACGGAGGATCACCGGCAACATTTCCCTTGTTGGTCACGAGAGAAACAGTGGCCGAATAATAGCTCCGGAGCGCCGGCCAGAGTCGGAAGTACAAGTGTCTGGGTGTCCAAAAGAAGTCAAGGTAAACATAAATGGCGCGGTCACGATTGGGCGAGGGTAGATAAGAAAGGAAAAAAAAAAAAAACCACCGCAGGGGAAATGAATCCGTTGTGGGGGGGGAATCGAGATGCTTTGGATACAAAGCACAGGCTCTCGGCCTCACCTCGCCTCGCAGTCGCAAGGGAGGGGGGAAAGAGCACGGAACATTAAGAATGTAGAAATGTCAGCAGTATCTATCTAACAGAACCCGGTGGGAGAGAAAATAAGAAGGAATAACCTCCTGCAGGCCCCGCTAGCGAAAAGACTGCGAGTTACTCTCGGCACACGTAAATGATCAGGACGTTCTGGAGGTGGAAACAGGTCTTGACGATAAGGTAAATGGTGCCTTGAGGAGAAAAGAAAAAAGAAAAGCAGGAATTGGCCCCGAGCTGGGGGAAATATGCCCTTGGAGCCGCTGTGGGTATCTCTGCCTGAGGTATCCAGACGCTGGCTTGGAAAGCCCCATCTGAGGCTGATATCCTGGGGCTGGGAGGTCCGGGGGCCCTGCGCTGACATAATACAATCACTCTCTTGGTGCGACCAGTGGTCAGTGAGCAGCACTGGTAGTTGGTAGGTACGTACCTCCAGCTCTCAGCGTGGAAAAAGTTCGAGGGTCCTGAACATCACCAGCTTCTCTTGGGTCGCTCGCTCAAGTACATCTGGAGTTAACCACCAGCCCAACTATACCCCACAATGGCTGCCTCAAGTAGGGGCGGACGAGCCGTCAAGGCCGCCTTTTCCAGTGAGTTCCCCAAACCCGCCTGCGTCGCCCAATTGGCCCCAGCCCGCCTCTTGGTCGTGTGCGTAAAAAGAAGCCATTTCCCCCCCCCAATATACTGACACCATTGCTCGCCACAGCATCCCCCAATCTCTGCGCCCGATGCGCCTCCTCCTCAACCATCACCTCCTCTTCCCCCTTTGCCAGAATCCCTGCCCGCCTCTACTCGGCCGCCGCCACCGATGCTTCGCCAACATCCCCCGCCGCGAAAACCCCACCGTCGCCGCCGCCGTACGATGTCCGCTCAGGCATGATTCTCACCCGGCCACCGCTCGTCACCCGCGAGCTGCATCCGTTCGAGAACGCCTTCTACTTCTACCAGAAGCGCCTTGAGGAGCGCCTCAACACGCCATTCATCACCAGCATCTACTACAAGCCCGACACGGCCCGCCGCCTTGACTGGAACCTCAAGGTCCAAGAACGCCAGGGCACCGTCGCCAAGGAGATTGGTGTCTACAATGGCAAGAGCTCCAAGGCCTGGGACGACGAGCTCCGCGTTGGCGACGCCCTGAGTGACCAGGAGAGCATTGTCAAGGCTCTGCTCAAGGATGCCGAAGCCCGTGTCAGCGACGACGCCGAAGTCATTCAACCCCAGGACATTGTCCCTGTCGACCCTCCCGCCGGCCGTGTCACAGAGGCTGACAAAACCAATGACGTGCGCCGTCTGGACCGCAAGCTTGAGCAAACTCTGTACCTGGTGGTCAAGGGCAAAGATGGCTGGGTTTTCCCTTCTGATATCATCGCCAAGAACGAGAACCTTCACGAGGTAAGTCGAGACAAACCTGAACAGTGCCATTGGAGGTCACCGAATGAAGGAAAATATATCTAACATGCTTCTTAGTCTGCCAAGCGAACCCTGGATGAGGCTGCGGGTGTCAACATGAACACATGGGTTGTCGGCCGTGTGCCCGTCGCTCACGTCGTAAACAAGCCTGTCATCAAGGCTGACGGCAGCGTCGAGAAGAAAGGAGACAAGACCTTCTTCATTAAGGGCCGCATCATGGCCGGTCAGGCTGACCTCAACGGCAACCGCTTCGGCTACTCGGACTTTAAATGGTTGACCCGTGAGGAGCTTGAGAAGGAACTCGCTCCCGAGTACTTCAAAAGCGTGCGTAACATGATGGCAGACAGGTAAAGAAGAAAAAAAGAAGGTTATTAAATAAAGATGAGGGGAGAGAGGAAATCCCCAGGAATGATAGAGAGCAGCATGCTGAGTGCTGCGTGTACAATTATCATGTATACTTGCTGTACAGAAATTCAATGACTCCGATGGGAACCGTACGAATTGCCAAGTTGGCCTTGTGAATGCGACATTGCTTGAGCCAGAATTAAATACTTGGGGAAAAAAAAAAGAGACGAAAAAGAAAACAATGCCTAAAATAAACAGCGTATGCGGTTTGCTTGATATAGCGGGCAGATACGAGTTGGCTGCCCGCTTTACAGCATCTTCACCTACCAACAACATCCTTCATATTGTATCTTTTCCCACATACCAAGGTCCAGGCCCACACTAAGAAAGAGGAATGAACAACTGCTTCGAGGTGATGTTTCCCATGATATGTATCTATATATATATATATATATATATATGCATACAACAAGCAAATGAGCGAATCATCTTCCTTCCCATTCGGCATGTACTTGGCGTTCCTCCATTCTTACTCATACACTATTTACTATTTAACCCCTCCGTGGTGAACTTGCCGTGGAATATGCAAATCATCAGCATGGTCACTGAACAGCGAGACCAAGCACATGGCGCCAGCAAACTGAGGTAGAGAAGCAAAGCATTGCGCGTTTTCTATCACGGCGAGCAACCCGGCTATTTTGATCCCGTCATCTTGGCTTGTTGATACAAATAGGTATTCATCTCGGCACGCGACGCAGCATAAAGCAACATCTCCATCCCCCCATCTACCAGAACAAGACAAGACAGCACCCAGAAACACATTCGTTACCGCATAAATCGTCTTAAACCCCGCAACGCCGGTTTCCTCCCGTCCGTATTGCTACGTACAACCCAGATTACATCCCTAGAACGGAAACGGGGCACTTAGTTGGGCTTCGCCTGACCCTCGACAAAGTTGAGGGCCTCTTCGGTGCTCACGCAGTTGATTGAGCTCGTCTTGTTTCTGAAGGTCACACCGTAGCACTTGTCGGCGACATGAACAATTTCCGGTCGGAAGGTAGTGCAAATGAATTGCGTTCCCGCCTCATTGGAGATGGAGTCGAGCAGGGCGGCAACAGCAGTTCGGTACTGAGCATCCAGGTTGGCATCCACCTCATCAAAAATGACCATGGGGCTGCTCTCGGTTTGCTGGAGCGCAAAGATCAAACACAAAGCACACAGACCTAAAGTAACACCGTCAGACCTGCAATGTTAGAGAGATTGGAAAGTGACTTACTCTTTTGACCACCACTGAGTTGCTGGATCCGTTGCTGCTCATCCAAATGCTTCGAGTTGAAAGAAACGCTAATACCAACACCAACGTAGTTCTCCACAGCTCCGCGACCCTCGTCTTCTGACTCTTCGGGTTCCGGACGACGATCGGTCCTTCGCTGAATGACCAAGTGACCGTGACCAGCCGGAACAAGCTTTTCGAAAATGGTAGAGAACTCTTTGGATACCTGCTTGAAGGTACGCTCGATAGCCTCATCTTTACGACGATCCAGATGCTCCACAAGCTCCTCGATCGAAGATTGGGAATCATCAAGCTCCTTGCGACGCTTCATGAGCTGATCTTGCTGGGTGGTAAAGTTGTTGTACTGCTCAAACGCCTTTTTGTTGACGTGCTTGTACTTCTTTAGGGCTTCATTCACCCTCTTGAGCTTAGATGTAATCTACATAATCATGTTAGCTTGTTTGCTTGCTTGGGCACTACTTCATAACGCAACACTCACGGTCTTAGCCTCCATGTTTTCATACTTGTCAAAGGCTTCCTCGGGGAGAACACCAAGATCCCGGATGTTCTTGGCACATTCGGCAGCTTGGGTCGTCAGCAAAGCCTTTCGGCGGAGACTCTTGTCCATCCGCTTCTGTTGCTTCTCAATTCTAGCAGAGAGTTCTTGCTGGGTCTGCTCTTGCTGGGACTTCTCAGTGCCCATCTGCTCCAGTCGCTGCAACACATCATCCATCTTGGCTTCGGTCTCTTGGAGCGTTACCTCAACCGACTTGAGTGCAGACTGTGCCTTCTTCAGCTCTCTTTGCGACTCCTTCAAGCTACCTGCAGCAGAACCAGATGCAGAGTTCTCGAACGCCTGGCTGTTGAGCTGATCCAACTTCATCTGCAAATTCTGCCGAAGGTCAACCTCTAGAAGCTGCTTTCGTCGCTCAAGTTCCCGGCGAGACCTGCTAGCATCATTCCACTGTTTCTGCAGCTCTTGAGCATTGGCGCTAAGCTCTTCTAGCTGTCTCTCTTCGGCCGATGTCAGACTCTTCTTGAAATCAGTGCCCACTTCGGCCTCGTGAGCAACAACCTCTTGCATGAATCCATTCATATTTTTCTCAACAGCATCCCGGCGCTTGATAGCGGCATCAAGATGGGCCCGCACGTTCTCCAAGTGTGCAGCCTTGTTTCGAAGCTCATGTTTCAGAGGCTCAAACCCGTCATCAGCCTGACGCAATCGCTGCTCAAACTTTTGCACTTCTGACATGGCAGCCGTAATCTCCTGGTCTTTGAGCTCAACTTGGCGGCGGATCTCGCGTGATTGGGCCACCAATCGCTCGTACTCATCCCGCCACTTGTTGACCGCCTGGACAGCCTCAAGGCGAGATTTTCGGGGATCAATGTAACCACCGGTCATCGCACCTCGTTTGTTGGTAGTATCACCTTCCGCCGTGATACCATCCACGCCATGACTTCTCGCATACTGACCTGCTACGGTCAAGTTGGGACAGACGACTACCTTGCCAAACACTTGCTGGAATGCCTTTTCAAACTTGGGATCGTAGTTGATCTTGCTTAAGAGCGGCACAGCGTCGTTTGACCTCGGAAGATTCATCTTGCGAGGCCGCAGCTGCGCGAGGGGCATAAAGGTGACTCGACCACCGTGCTGTCTGAAGAGGGTGTCGGCAAGATAGGTAGCCGTTTCAGCATTGTCAACAACATAGTGGAAGAGACTGGCGCCGGCAATCTGCTCGACGGGTAGTCGGTATGCGTCGCTTACTTCGAGAAGCTCTGCTAGCGTTCCATAGGCTCCCGGGATATCTCGGTCCTGCTTAAGACGTCGGATGCTTGCCAGACCTCGGGCCGTAGCCCCGTCCATGGTGTGCGACAGTTCGCGCTCAGCATTCTCCTTTTCCTGTCGAGTGTTGGAGATGACAGAGTTTAATTTGTCGTCATCTCGCCGAACAGCCTTTCGCTCCTCATTAAGTTTGTCCAGTAAATCGCGGGCTCTTGTCGCCTCATCAACCAGACCCGCCCTCTCACCATTCCAGTTGGCCAATCTATTGCGCAAATCTAAAACTTCCTGTTCAGTTTGCGCAATAGATTGCTCAACCCTGGCCACTTCCTCGTCGGCGTCAATCTTGTTGGCCTTTTGAGTGCTAATGGTAAGCTCCAGTTCGTTTATCTCCTGGCGAAGCCAAGCGTCACGCTCGTTCTTGTTCCTAAATCTAGATCCTCGACTCTGCTTGGCAAATAGACGAGACCTCGACGCCTCAACTGTGTCTAGCTGCTGCCTTATCTCATCTTCCGATATCTTTGTCTGGTTATATTGCGGTAAAATACTGGACAGCTCGTTCTCTTTAGCAGAAAACTCGGTTTGCACAGCCTGCAAATCGGCAGCATGCTGTTGCCGAGTCTGCTCAAGGGCTGACTGTCCCTCTTTCAGGTTCTTCGCCTTCATCTCAATCTTGGCGAGGGCTTTAGCGCTGTCGCGTCGGTCCTCCTCCAATTGTCGTCGATCGATTTGCAGAAGTTCCATCTCTCTTTGAAGTGTGTGGATTTCGGCGTCAAGTCTGGAAATTGCTTTTTCTCCATCAAGAAACTCTTGCCGGCTCGTGTCGGAGGAGTCGAGGCCGTCCTGTCGAGCATTGTCGAGATCCTCGAGTGCGGACTGGATGGTGACCTGTTCGCGGTGGTGATAAGCGTACTCGAGACATCGGCGCTCCCGATCCTTGTCTTGGAAGCCCCGTAGTTCTTCTTTTTCCTCCTCTAGCTCATCTAGTCGCTCTTTAATGTACTCAAGGAGCTCGTCGATCTTCTCTCGCTTGTTGTTCGTCTCGTTCATGATTTTAAGGGACTCGGCGCGACGCTGTTCGTAGACATGAGTTCCGGCAACCTCCTTGAGCAAGTTCAATCTGTCAGACTCCTTCATGTTGGTGAGAGCAGTGACTCGGCCCTGGGGCACAATGTAGTACGGGTTCGATCGCGAGAATCCTGCGGCTTCGAGCAAGTTCATAACATCAGTCTTGGTGACAACCTTGCGATCAACCGAGTACTCGTCCTTTTTTAGACCGATGGTACGGCGCAGAACGAGCTCCTTGTTTCCAGTGAGAAACCGATCGTCGCTATTGTCAAAAATAATCTCAACATAAGCGGACATGACAGCAGAGCCGGATCCCTCGTGAAGAAGACCCTGTCGCTCCTCGCGACTCATTTGGGTATAAGCATCGCTGAGCACGAAGCGGATGGCCGCGAAGAAATTACTCTTTCCAGAGCCATTGCGGCCGACGATTACGTTGGTCTTGGAGGAGAAGGGCTCAATGACAGTTTGTTCCTTGTAGCTGTGGGAGAGCGTTAGCGATGGAGAGTTGCGCGGGCACGAGGGGATGAAGATGGCGATGCGGGACGAAATCGGCGACGTACCTCTTGAAGCCCTGGATGATGATCTGCTTGATATACATGATGGGCTGCGCCGGCGCTTTTGCGCAACATGCGAGGGGTCAGAGAGCTTGTCTGCGAGACACAGGACAGTCTCGACTCTGTCTGTGGTTTTTTGCCTCGAGAGTGCGAACTGATGCGATTCGACGCGTCGGCCCTGGAGACCGCGATCAGTGGACTTTCGCGTTGCGGGTGTGGTTGCGACGTGGGTCTGTGCCTTGTTTATCAGGCATGAATGGGCAGCAAGTTACCTCGCCTCTAGCCTGGTCATCACCCACTCATCGCATTGCCTTGTCTCTCTCTCATCATGGATTGGCCCGTGCTCAGGTCGTCACAAAAAGCTTGGTCTCCCGTTGTTAGACTTGGACCCCTGCCGGCGATCGGAATACAGGACCTTGTCGGGCGACCATCAAAATATGTTATTTTGAGAATCATGGAGCGACCTCGTGGTGGCGTTGAACGAGGGCCCTGCGTCTCTCTCATAGCTCAGACTCTTGGCTGGATGTTGGACCTGGTTCTAGGTTGTTGGGGAGCCTTGGCCATGACCGCCGCACAATCGCATGGCGATACAGGTTGTCCCTGGTGATGAATGGTGGCGTGACGCCCGCTCCTGGTTTGGTGTAAAAGCATCGGAAGGCTTACAGCCACTTGGCCATTTACGAATCAGTTTTATATCTGCTCAGGGAGTCACCAAGCCACTACAACAGCACGGCACAGTCTATGAAACCTAAACGAGAAGAAGGTCTAGTGCGGCGGCAGCGGCACAAAGTCAGTCGGCTCGTCCTTGAAACATGACGGACTTCAGGTATGGGCCATTTGCTTTTCCACCTCTAGCGCCAGGCGGCTTCGGTTTGGGACGGAAAGCAAAGACATCGGGGACGCAGAGGTCCGGTGATGGCGTTCTTCCGTCTCTGCCCCGGATTAGTGAATGTCACCAGTCGGGCAAAGGAACCTGGGACTGCACCATCTTGTCCTTGCATCCATCGACCCACACTCGGCATGTTCCACCGAGCGATTGCAGCATCAAAGCATTATTAGTTGGTATGCTGCAGAATTGCTCTTGCCACTGCTGCGAAAACATTATGTGCGTTATCAGGCGACACGTTGCAGGCCTTCGCGCCCAGCTTCAGCCCGCAACAGTCCCCTGTCGATGAGTCGGGCCTGGTTCACGGCCTTGGACCTGTGTCGCGTGAGTGAGACTGTGCCGAATCACAGTCTTTCCGGGCCTGCTTGACATGTGTTTCCGACAAGGTGGGTCGCAAGAAAGATCAACGATCGACCAAGTACATTATGAATAGGCAATAGAGTAGGAGCAGATGGTCGGCCGAGGGCCGGTCAGAACTGCCCACTGATGCTGCACCTGTCATCGGGCACGTTGCCATGCATGTTGAGTTTGAGTGGTCGGCAGGCGAGGCGTTTGTCAACCCCGCGCAGAGCCACTGGGCTTAGAATGTTCTGCCGCGCAGACAGGCAGGCGGCTGAGGTTGGTGCACCAGGAAGCAGGTGGGTTGGCGGTAATGGAGCTAACAGGATCCGCCAGTGCAGGCCAGACCACGCTGAAACTAGTGAAGATGACCGCATGGAATCGTCAGGCTACCAAGCTATAAGATAGGCGTAGAAGAAAGAATGTTCAAGGCAGCGCATTGAAAAAAAGAAGAAAGAAGTAAAGAAAAATAAAATAAAATAAAATAAAAGAGTGATTAGAGAGACTTTAGGGTAGCTGGCGGTGATGGTGGGTGTAACAGCCTCCCTTGGTGGAGGCGCCACTGTAGTCTACAACCGGAACCTCAGCAGGGACGTAGGCACCGATCATGCCGATAGCTAACTTAACGGGAAACAGGTAAGCAGGCAGCATGGCGGCATTACCGCTGGGATGGGTCAGATTTGTCTCTGGGAAGGCCAAACAAGGAAAGGTACGGGGCGGCAGCCAATCAGCGGGGCGACAGACGGCAGATGCAAGAAAAAGGAACAAAAGAAACGATTGTAATTGATCGAATGACAGCATTCGGGGGAAAAAGCTGGCCTCGTCGTCAGGGTCCCGCAGAGAGTGCCAATCCCAAGACAGCCTTGGGTGGTGCGCACCTCTTACGCAAGGACCACCTTGAGGCTGGTGGATGACTGGGCGAGAGCTTGAGAGGCCGGTCAAGCCCCAGTTGGCAAGCCCCAGTGGAGCATGTATGGAGTGGGCCAAAAGGGAAGGAAAAAAAAAAAAAAAGGCCAGCCAGCCAGCCAGCAGGGGCCCAGAAATGACGCTAGCAAAGCAAGAGGGAAATTAGGCGAGCGCAGGAAGGGAAACCGTTGGCCCTCGATGCCGCGTGTATAAAAATACAACCAAACACATATGAATGTCCGGCCGCCCTCCACCCCGATTTTCCCAGCTGGCACCGGGACCACGCAGCAAGCTGCTCCAGCCTGAAGCTCCAGCACCACCAGCTCCAGCTCCAGCCAGCTCCAACGCCCGCTGATCACATATCACCCAGCGCATCTGCATCGGTACCGACCATCAGCATCAGCATCAGCCATCATCGTTCAAGCCACTGCGTGCGCCTGCTGGCCATTTTTCTTATTCCGGGATTTTTTTATTCTTATTATCGTTTCCTTGCCGACTATTTCTTCCCCCGCAGCCCGACTTGGACCTCCCGCACACTTACACCCACCGCGCGACTCCTGTATGCGACAGTGCGGCACCCGCCCTGCAACCACCAGGCCACCAGCCCAAGCATCGCAAAAACTGGCCCCAGCTAGGCCGGCCAACCGGGGCCCGCGCAGGAAATAACGTCACCAATCTGTGCCCATATTATCCGACCGCCAGCACCCAAACCCGTATTTCGCCCCGTCAGATCCCATTGCTATCGCATCGTATCGCATCGCATCGTATCGCGGCGCATCGCAATTACCATCGCATCTTGTCTACACACGCTGTCGATCTCACCGCCCATGCCGATTGCGCATTAGACACGGACAGTAGCTACCTTTGCTTTGACTTGACTTGCGAGACGAGGCCTGGGGCTCTCCAGTCAGTGCTTAGGTACTTGGGCCTCTAGCCTGTCTGCGGTGCACGGCACCCTGTCCCTGACGCTCAACGACTGCACCACATCCCATCTCAGGTAAGTCATCTCGGCGCCCTTGCGCGCCAGCCGATCCTTTTTCTTTTCATCCGTCTCTTCCTGCAACCCTGAGGCTTCGCCCCCACATTTGCATCTGCCCATGCCCTCCATATTCGTCGTGGCCGCTTCACCACGCGGATGCCTTGTTCATCAATCAGCCACCTGGACCTTCATCGCTGCCTCCGGCCGTCCGTTGTAGCTTTTCTCGAGGGCCCTTCAGATTCCTGCAAGGGCCAATCGGGGCCTGGCGTGGGTGGCCGTCCGCGTCCGAGATACACATCTTTGAGTCTCGTCGGATGCATGCATCTTTGTCCCGGCGCCCCACTAGACCCCGTCGCGTCGCGCTACACGGTCCCGTGCCGCTGGGTACTAAATGGCATGCTATGGCCGCGGCCTCGCCTGGGGCTCACTCAATTTCTAAAAATTGCGACTGCCGGCAACGACTGACATAATACGAACAGAGATCGAAATGTCATGAGGACTGGGATTAATAACACCCTCAGATCCAAGACAAGATGGCATCAAGGTATGTTTTCATTTTCCTTGCTGTTTTCGGCCCATCCTGTATTTGACATTAGCTAACCCGATGACAGACTTGATAGACTCGTCACGTGAGTTCATACAGCTTACAACTGATATTAGTTTTTGCTGTCGCAAACAATGCGCCACGCATCAATTGGAATATCAGGAATTCATCCTCCCACATATAGTACTGTGCTAACCCATCATAGTATCCTCGAGACGGGAAGTACGAGGTTAATTCGAGATACTGCCGTCAACCAACTTGCCGATTGGCAAAAGCAACACCCCGATGAATTATTCAATCTCCTCTCCCGCGTTGTCCCCTACCTGCGCCACAAAGAATGGGAAACAAGAAGGACTGCAGCATCAGCAATTGGAAAGATTGTAGAAAATGCATCCATCTATGATCCCAACTCAGAAGACCTGTCTGGCGAAACCAAAAAGGAGGAGCCTGTTGCCGAGAATGGCCATATCAAGAAAGAGGAAGAAGACAAGGATGTGAACCTGCCCAATGATGATCTATTCAAGTTAGAGGCTCTAAATGTGGAAACAATTCTCACATTCGGTCGCGAGCTGCTGCGAGGTGGTGGCATCGAATATGGACTAGCGTCCCTTGATCCTCAGGCTCGCTTGGAACATCAGAAAAAGACACTAATAGGGCGGCTAGGCCTCCTCGGTAGAAAATTCGAGGATGAGGAAATGGCCGTGGCCACTAATGAAGCTGCTCCTATCGCTCCTACGGATACTAGCAATGGGAATGGTGTGGGTCGAGCTGATGGTGCATCTGGCCAGGGTCAGCCACCCGAGGAGTCAGGTTTGAGTTCGAGACAGCTCAATGTTCTCAAGAGAAAACGAAAGCGCGAAGCCATGAAGGCATCCCAGGGCAAAGGTGGCTTCGGCGATTTGTCCGTTCGGCGATCAGTGACTGCAGGATCCGAGACCCCTGCAGATGACTCGACGACGGCTGACGGGGAGTCGAAGAAGAACGGAAAGATGAACGATTATTTCAATTTGGAGCGACCTGCCGATGTGGACGAAGAAACCAAAGTAGTGAGCGAGTTTAAGGGCCCCGTCATACCTATCAAGTCAGAATTAGAGGCTGAGGACTCTATGGAGGGCTCTGAGTGGCCATACGAAAGGCTCTGTGATTTCCTTAAGGTGGACTTGTTCGATCCGTCTTGGGAAACTCGACATGGAGCTGCCATGGGCTTGAGGGAGGTAATTCGTGTGCACGGTGGAGGTGCTGGAAGGATACGGTCGAAAGCTAGGGGCGAGAACGACGCACTCAACCGAAAATGGCTGGACGACTTGGCATGTCGCCTATGCTGTGTTCTTATGCTGGATCGCTTTACCGATTACAGCTCAGATACCTCGGTGGCTCCGATTAGAGAAACCATCGGCCAGTCGCTTGGTTCTGTGCTAAAGCATCTTCCTTCACCCTCTGTTTACAGCACTTATCAAATCCTCTACCGCATGGTCATGCAGGATGACCTAAAACTGGAACGGCCGGTTTGGGCTGTCTGCCACGGTGGCATGGTCGGCCTCAGGTACGTGGTGGCAGTTCGAAAGGACCTGCTGCTTCAAGATGGCGATATGATTGATGGTGTTATCCGAGCTGTAATGAAGGGCCTGGGTGATATGGATGACGATGTCCGTTCAGTCAGCGCTGCGACTTTGATCCCTATGGCCCAGGAATTTGTCACGATGAGACCCAAGCAGCTCGATGGCCTCGTCAATATCATCTGGGAGAGTCTTTCTAACCTGGGCGACGACTTGAGCGCCAGTACTGGCCGGATCATGGACCTTCTCGCCACGCTTTGCGGCTTCCCCGAGGTATTGGAAGCCATGAAAACATCAGCTGCTCAGGACGAGGAACGATCCTTCACGCTTCTTGTACCTCGCCTGTATCCTTTCTTGCGACACACTATCACTTCGGTTCGTCTTGCAGTGCTTAAGGCCCTGTTGACATTCGCCAATCTCGGCGAGGAAACTTCTCAAGGCTGGCTAAATGGCAGGATCTTGAGACTAATTTTCCAAAACATTCTTGTTGAAAGGGACAAGGACGCCCTCAACATGTCCTTGGAGCTTTGGTCAGCCTTGGTGAACAGTCTAGCCAAGAAGCCTGAGGTTCTTGCTGACGAGTTCGCCGCTCATACCGATGCCATGATGCAGCTGACACTGCACCCGATTGGTGTTTCTCGCAACCCTATCCCCATGAACGCCACACTCTTCCAAAAGCCATCCGGTGGCACGTATACCATGCCGGGCATTATCCAGCAGACCCCGAGAAAACCGTCTTCGCCCGATGCCTCTGATCGAGCGCCTAAGCGGCGAAGAAAATCCACCAAGGTCGAAGAGGCTCCCACGACTAGTCTGACACATGATGTCGATGGACACATGATGCAAGGTGACGTTGACCTTGTTGGTATGGATGTATTGATCCGTTCACGCGTATATGCTGCCAGAGCGATGGGCTTGATTATGGCTGCTGTTCCCGTGAAGAACCTTGACGACTACGACGCGCTCCTCGTTCCCGGCCTATCCTCTGCATATTCCTCTACTCAGCTCACGGCATGCGCCGTCATTGACGAGTATGCAAAGAACTGTCAGGATGGAGGCGACTGTGCCAGATACTCCGAAACCCTTCAGCGCATCGTGGAGTCGGAACGTCCGGCATGCTACAGGGATCTGGTTAATTTTATCCAGCGTGTCCGAACGCAATGTCAGCAACTGATCCACTTCTTCCGAGACCATGGCAAGGTGTCCCACAGCAAACTACCCATCCTGCCTGTCGTTGTGCAGGGTGAAGCTGAGGCAGGCCCAAGCGCCTTCTCTATCACGACGGCCGAGAAGTGTGTTGGTGAAGATTATGACAAGCTCAAGAAGGCCATGCCCCCCGGCCAGCGTCTTATTGCTAGCCAGCAGCTCTCCGAGGCCCGTGATGTCACTGTCTCCGCAATTGAGGAGGCCAAGAGTGTCAAGGCTGCTCGAGATACTCGCATTAGGGCCGCAGCAGCATGCGCCATGGTTGCTATGAATATCTTGCCTAAGAAGCCCAGCCCGTTGATCAAGGGCATCATGGATTCTATTAAACTAGAAGAGAACCAATTACTCCAGACTCGGTCAGCAGATACTATTGCAAGACTTATCCGCCTCTTTACGCAGAAGGGAAGACGAGGACCGGCCGACAAGGTTGTTTCCAATCTGGTCAAATTCTCCTGCGTGGAGGTTGCAGAAACTCCCGAGTTTCCTGTGCACGCCAGTAAGACTGACTGTGTTCTCTCGATGCAAAAGGAGGAAGATAGAGTTGATCACGCAGACGCTGCTAAGTGGGCTCGGGAGGCTAAGGCTGCTCGCATCACTCGGCGCGGTGCCAAGGAAGCACTCGAGATCCTCTCAAAGACGTACGGAGCCACTCTCCTGGAGACGGTTCCTAGTTTGCGGACTTTCATGGAACAGCCTTTGGTCAAGGCTTTCTCGGATAGCCTCCCCGCAGATGCCAAGGACCCTGAACAGACTTTCGGACAAGAAATTGTCGATGCAATGTCCGTGATTAGAACCATGACCCCAACTCTCGACAAGGCCTTGTATCCCTTCGTGATGCAGATGATGCCCCTCGTCATCAAAGCTCTTCACTCAGAGCTTTCAGTCTTCCGGTACATGGCAGCCAAGTGTCTTGCTACTATCTGCAGTGTTATTACCGTAGAGGGTATGACTGCGCTGGTTGAGAAGGTTCTCCCGTCGATTAACAATCCTGTGGACCTCCACTTCCGCCAGGGTGCTACCGAAGCCATCTACCATCTGATTGCAGTGATGGGCGATGCTATCTTGCCATACGTCATCTTCCTCATTGTTCCTGTTTTGGGCCGCATGAGTGACTCTGATAACGAAATTCGTCTCATAGCCACGACCTCGTTCGCTACGTTGGTCAAGCTGGTGCCTTTGGAAACAGGTATTCCCGACCCACCTGGCTTGTCCAAAGAAATGTTGAAGGGCAGGGATCGCGAACGAACCTTTATTGCCCAGCTTCTCGACCCCAAGAAGGTGGAGCAATTCCAGATCCCCGTTGCAATCAAGGCTGAGTTGCGATCATATCAGCAAGAAGGTGTCAACTGGCTGCATTTCCTTAACAAATACCACCTCCATGGTATTCTTTGCGACGACATGGGTCTTGGAAAGACTCTCCAGACTATTTGTATTGTGGCCAGCGATCATCACCAGCGCGCCGAGGAATATGCCAAAACTCAGTCTCCTGATGTCAGAAGACTGCCGTCCCTTATCGTGTGCCCACCAACCCTCTCTGGACACTGGCAACAGGAAATCAAGACGTACGCGCCATTTCTCAGCGTCACTGCCTATGTCGGTCCTCCAGTTGAAAGGAAGGCCATGAAAGATCGGCTTGGACAAACAGACATCGTCATTACATCCTATGATGTATGCCGCAATGACTCGGATATTCTCGACAAGCACAGCTGGAATTACGTAGTCTTGGACGAGGGTCATCTGATCAAAAATCCAAAGGCTAAGATTACGCAGGCTGTCAAGAGACTGGCCAGCAACCACCGTCTTATTCTCACTGGCACGCCGATTCAGAACAACGTCTTGGAGCTGTGGTCGCTGTTTGACTTTCTCATGCCTGGCTTCTTGGGCGCTGAAAAGGTTTTCCTGGACCGATTCGCCAAGCCCATCGCTGCCAGTAGATTTAGCAAGGCGTCCTCGAAAGAGCAGGAGGCTGGAGCCCTCGCCATCGAAGCCCTTCACAAACAGGTTCTTCCCTTCTTGTTGCGACGTCTCAAGGAGGAGGTGCTCAATGACCTTCCTCCCAAGATCCTGCAGAATTACTACTGCGATCTCAGCGACCTGCAGAAGAAACTCTTTGAGGACTTTACAAAGAAGCAAGGCAAGAAGATTCAAGCTGAGGCGGGCCGTGAGGACAAGGAGGCCAAACAGCACATTTTCCAAGCGCTACAGTACATGCGCAAGCTCTGCAACTCACCCGCTATGGTTATGAAACCTGGAAGCAACCTCTATGACGAAACTCAAAAGATTCTTCAGAAACAAAACACATCCATTGAGGATCCTCAGCACGCACCCAAATTGACCGCATTGAGAGATCTCTTGGTGGATTGCGGCATCGGTGTCGAGGGAGGAGACTCCTCCAACGACCCCTTGTACCAGCCCATCAAACCACACCGAGCACTCATCTTCTGCCAAATGAAAGAAATGCTTGATATGGTACAGCACAAGGTCCTGAAGGAAATGCTTCCATCGGTTTCGCACTTGCGACTTGATGGATCTGTGGAAGCCAACAAGCGACAAGACATTGTCAACAAATTCAACAGCGATCCGTCGTACGATGTTCTTCTCCTTACAACGAGTGTCGGTGGTCTGGGTCTGAACTTGACGGGTGCCGACACAGTCATCTTCGTGGAGCACGATTGGAACCCTCAGAAGGATCTTCAGGCCATGGACAGAGCTCATCGTATCGGCCAGAAGAAGGTGGTCAATGTTTACCGCCTGATCACTCGAGGAACTCTCGAGGAGAAGATTCTGAGCCTCCAACGATTCAAGATCGATGTTGCTTCAACAGTGGTCAACCAGCAGAATGCAGGCCTCCAAACAATGGACACGGATCAGATCCTGGATCTATTCAATTTGGGAGACTCAGGACCAAGCCTTATATCAGACAAGCCTCAGAATAATATTGAAGGACGGGAGGAAGATATGGTAGATATTGAAACAGGTGACGTTCTACGCCAGCCTGGAAAGAAGGCATGGCTTGATGACCTTGGCGAATTGTGGGATAATAAGCAGTACGAGGAGAGTTTCGACCTCGACGACTTTATGAAGACCATGTCATAGGCCACCCAGACTCGATGAATGATGGGGAGCATATATTGCTAATTGGTTCCTAATAAAACAAAAAGGGAACACGAACTTGCAACCGGCCAAGGTGTTTGGGCGATTATTAGTGCCTACTTATGTGTATAATAGAACATTTAGCGAAGGAGTACCACTGTTTGTATCAATGTTAACGAGATCCCGAAGGGTCTACGGATTTACATATTCACCATATGAGTCTAGATACGGTGTCGATTGTGAAATATGTGTTGCGGTTTCCATGTGACTCTCAGACCTCCTTGATGCCGTGACCGCGGTCCTCGCGGCGCGCAGCTTGAGGAGCTGATGTCCTGATTTATGAGAATGAGGTTTGAAGGAAACGGGTCTTATAGTATATTTGTCAACTTTTTGACTTTTGGGATAGGCTCAGGTGTCACAGGCATTGCCATTCTCGCAGTTTGAGGCATGCGCACTGTTGCTGCCTCCTTCACTCCAGTTTCACTCGTCGCCGCTGTGCTTGTTGCGGGGCCCATGCATGTGCTGATAGGACTTGTGCGGCAGCCCGTCTTTGGCCCTGACCACGATCCCCTCGATCCCCTCTAACAGGAAGCTTTCGCGCTGCCTGTTGAAGCGAGAGATGATCGGTTGAGTCGCCTGCCTCTGGGCCTAGGTCAGCTCGTCCGGGAAATTGGAAATGGTTAGCTCTGGAACAAGCTGTTATCTGCACAGCAGGGCTCTCTATTTTATTGATTGAGTATTGATTGTGTGTTGAGCAAGAAGAAAGCGCGATGATTTGGCAAGAACCGCTTGGTACGGAGGAGGTAGAGGAAAGGGTACCATTACATGAAAACTATGAGCATGTTGAAGAGATAGAGTGGTTGTGGATTTTGTGGATGGCTGATGTTGGTGAAGCCTGAAAGTGCATGTTCATACTGGAGGCCTTATTTTTCTCTCTCAAACGAATGATTCATTAAGATGAAAACTTGAGCACAAACAATATCAGTTTCGTCAGAGGCTGGTGGGCGTTGTGCCATGCAAGTCAGAAATAGTCGCCCAAGGCAATGAATGACTGTACCAAACCAGTTAGATTGAGTCTGGATGAATTATCTGAAATGGAGGATTTTGTTTATTTAATTAGGGGCAACTGAGCCAAATGCTGTCGGGCAAATGTTTCTGCGAACATGTGTGCTTTTTATCGACGTTGGGTTTTGGAGGGCGCAAGAGTTTGTGTGTGGTTATAAAAACATTGGAGAAAACACCAGAAAGGAGCCTGGGAGAATGATCGATCATAAAAGACGACGATATCATGATCAGGATTATGAACTCGTATCATTCTGAGGATGGGACGGCATCGAGGATTCACAGAACTAATAAAGAATTTGCCATACGGCTACTATATATCTCCACCTTTGACCGCAAACAGTGCTGCCAATCAATGCTCGAATTTTTTAATACCGTTCAAACGAAGTTTTGATGTGATCGCCAGTGAAGGTTGGCACCTGACCACTCGCCCACCTTGATCGACTCCGTTCCATTTAGGGTCCCGTTCTAGTATGTCGTGTAACCAAGCTGAGGAATTATAATAGCGAGGAGTCCGTGATCTCATAGCGCTTTCCTATAGTTACATGAATAGTATAATTCAGCATGATTATATTATATAATACCTTTATTCGACATCCTTGACTACTGTTTTTTGGTGGCCTTGAATCAAAACCGAACCCTCACAACCAAGGGCGATCGATGCTAGGGCCAACTTAAAGGTGGGATATAAATTTGAAGAAGAAGGTAGTTGGATCTCTAGCCTAAAAAATAGCAGCATTTCGTCCACTAAAAACAGCTGCACTTTGTTTTTTTGTTGTTTTTTGTACAACCACGGTTCACATCGTCACATTACCCAAAGCTTGAGGATGAAGATAACCCAACATCAACCAACGTTGATATGTGCCCGCCACTCACCACAAAATCTTCAACAGAAACAAAACATATAATCATTTGTCATTATTCCCGAAATCCTCAAAGAACAATCACATATTGTTGGGTCTCGTTTGTGTGGCGCGGCATCTAAATGTGGCTCGTCGGTGGTGTGGCTCAAACGTGACTCGGATTCAGCCTCAATGGTGGGGTGCTCGATGAGGAACCCCGCCATCATGGCCAGCTTCAGGCCAGTCCAGAATCTTCCACTGGTAGCCTAGCTTTCTATATTTTAGAGCTCTGGATGCCCTACTCTCCCCCGTAACCAATATTCTTGGAGTCTTGTCTGTAGAGTCGAGCTATTCCCTCAGCAACAAAGATGCCCGTCGATTACAGTAAATGGGTAAGCTGAAACTTGTCTCTCTCTGCAGGAGCTCGCTGACACAAATTGGTCATCCAGGATGCCCTGGAGCTCAGCGATGACTCCGACGTCGAGGTGCACCCCAACGTCGACAAGCGGTCCTTTATTCGAGCCAAGCAGGCGCAGATCCACCAGGAGCGTCAACAGCGCAAGGCCCAGATCGAGGCGCTCAAGTATGAGCGCATCATCAACGATGGCCTGATGAAGCGCATCTCTGCACTTCTGGCGTCACTTCGGGCTCATGCATCCGAGGCCGCCACCCGAAACCCTGCCGAGGTAGCGTTCCAAGCTGTCATGGAGTCAGCCGGTAACCCCAAGGATGATCAACCGCCCCCACGACCCGAGGGCGTACACACCGAGGAGAAGGAGCTGCCCAGCTACTCCAAGATGATGGCCACTCTTCTGGACCAAGTAAACAAGGCCTTGGACGAGAAGAAGCCCGAAAACCGTTACGAAGCCATGGTGGAGGAGATCCAGGGTCACGAGGATAAGGTCAAGGCACTGCAGAACGACCTGTTGGCGAAGCTGGCCGAGCTGGAGAAGGAAGAGAGCAGGAAGATCACCAGCGAGGGAATTCACACCGGCTTCGATAGCTCGCACGTCAACAAATCGAAACCCACGGACAAGAAGGAGTCCACCCAGGTGGAGTTGCTGAACCCCAACTTTGGTGGCGCCTCTGGGGCTACAAATGACAAGGTCAAGGTAGATGACGATGAGGAGATTGAGGCATCCCCCGCTGCCAAGAAGTTTGGATTCATCAAAGCCGACGACTACTCAACGAGTTTGCAGTTCCTGTCGCAGAACCCTCAGATCCTGATCGAGAGAGAGACTGACGGTCTGCTTGTCATGGCTTTTGATGCAGCCCTTGAATCCAAGGATGATCTCGCCAGACAATACGTGCACCAGGCGCTGCTTCTGCAGTACTGCCGGGCCCTGGGCAAGGACGGCGTGGGCCTGTTTTTCAAGCGCATCACAACCAAGGGCCACCAAGCTCAGGAGGTCTTCTACAAGGATGTGCAGGACACCTACATCAAGATCCGAACCCGATCCAAGGAAATCATTGCGGAGCGCGCTAAGGAGGGCGAGACGGAAGGCGTGGAACAGATCCAGCTGCATGCTGTGGAGCCCGGAACCGTGATCCAAATCAAGGTTCCGGCAGCTGACAGCCAAGATCCAGAGGAGCAGGCTGCAAGGAAGATCTACGATGGGTTCAAACCCGAGATGAAGAAGGCGCTGGAGACTGGCGAGCTGGACAAGGTGAACAAGGTGCTAGGTGACATGAAGATTGATGAAGCTGAGGAACTTGTTGGTCTGTTTGGCGAGGTACGTAACGAGCAATATTCATCTGAATGGATGCGGAGCGAGCTAACATGTTGGTTGACAGGCAAACATCTTGAGTCTGGAGGAACAAATCATCGATGCGACAACGGAGGAGGGTCAGCAACAACTCAAAGAAATCGAAGCTGCAGCAGCTGAGAGAGAGCTGGCAGCTGACCCCGAGTAGGAATGCACGCCAAGGATGACAGTGACGCCAATGCTAAAAGCTGAGGTCTAGCGACGCCAAATATTGGGGGAAAGAGAGAAAGAGAAAAAAAATAACCTAAGCAATATTGCGCATGTATTCACTAGGGCTGATGGGCACATGGTTGTGGAGGGACGGAGTAGAGATGTTTGTCCGCGGGCAGAGAGGAGGAACCAGAAAGAAAAAAAAAATATACCAAATAGTGCAAATGATGATTGACAGTACGTACCACCAGCCGTGGCAAGTATATTGCAGTGCTATCAAAGCGGACGGGTGCCGCCGGAAAGAGAAATGAAATCTGAATTCAGGGTTTGCTATGTGAAGCAGAACTGTCTCGATCTCGCGACAACAAAAAACATGGCAACGTAAGCCTTGGTCTGGACCGGGCTACGCAGAGCCTGCCAAACGGTTCACGTTCGGTAGTTGGGCCTTGACTGCTTTGGCTCGGCATGGAGCACCACCCATGGTCCCATCTCGGACCCTTCTTGGCTCAGCGACACGACGTGTGGCGTAGACCTGCATTGCATAAAAATAGAATCATGACACCAGACAAGACGGGGTACGTCGCTACTGTACTGTAGGTTATGGGTTGCACTGCCTCGCCGCGCACGCCGCCACTCTTCTGCGACCTGGTGTGCACCACCTTCACTGTGTGCTACTACGGCTGATGGGATAGCCGCATCGGGATGCATGCACCGATGAGTTTCGTCGCCTGGGCGTTGGGAGGCACATGGCGGGCGTGCATCAATGGGGAAAACGAATGAAAAAAAAAAAAAGGTCAACACGAGATGGGATGTGCCATGGTGATTTGTTGTCCTGCCACTGTCCTGCCAGATTCAAGGTTTTTAGGCATGGAACGACAAGGTATATTGCTGGAGACTTGTGGATCGATCGGGCTGTGGCGGTTGTCTTTTTTTCTTCTTTTCTCGGGTCGGAACCGTTAAGGCGAGACAGGTTGAAGAAGGTTCGCCACGGCGTTGCTTGGTGGATGAGGCTGTGATTTGTGATAGCGCTGCACATCACGACCTGTCTCGTAAGGGATGAGCAATAGCATAATTGGGGACAGCGACTGGTGAAGCTTAATCCATCGTGGTTGCTCCTGGCCATGACGCCAAGATGGACAGGGGTGCGTGTGTGTGTGTGTGTTTTTCATGCCTGCTTCGGGTTGTCCTACCTCCAGGGTCCTGGCATGGGGCTGACAGGCCTTCATTCGGTGATCTACAGCTGTGCAGCCCAGTGTCCCCATGTAAGCTACACTTTGTTCACCAGACAATTCCAACATGTGCACACGCGCGCGCGCTCAACAAGCTGCGGCGGTTAGACAACGCCGATTCACCGCTGATAGATGGGGGGAAGAATCGCCACGCGTCACGTCACGGACTATCGTTGGGAGTTCTAGACTGGTTGATAGTTGACGTGCTCTAGCTTTTTTTTTTTTTTTTTTTTTTGTTTTTCTGGAAGCCGAGAATCTCGCATGTGGTCCGGTCTCGTATTTTGCTCCAGCGGGAGAGGGCAGGGTACGTACGTCTGCGGCAGGTTAGCCCATGTCGCACTATAAAAAAAAAACGAAATAGGGGCAGTTTCATCGCTGTAACCAAACAGCGTAGGCCTAGCAAGCCTCTAAAGACAAAGAGGAAGACAGTCCTGGGCTGCCTGATCCACTGCTGACGTTTGTGACGGGGGCGCAGCACAAGCCTCCCTCCCACCCTTTCACGCCTTCGCAACCGCCTCATGGCTTCCGCGCGGTGCGAAGGCGAGATGTTAGTGGCCAGAGCCAGCCCAAACGGTGCAAAATTCCAACCATCTCCATGACTGCAGGGGGCCCAACCAGCCCAGAGCTGCCAACGGAGAATAGGCCGGCGGATTGCGTACCGCGCGGATCGCGGTGGCAGCCTCGTGCATGCGACTCTCTCCCTACTCAAGAAGGGCGACGTCAGCTTCAAGCACAGACGACACGGGGTAACCGGGGCCAAGCTTCGCAGCTCCACCAGCCGCAGACGAGGCAGTCTCCATTCATTCTACTTTCACATCTAAATTGCCTTTATATCCTCGCCTGTTTTTCCCCTGTCGTTTCCCAGTTGTTTTATTAGTATTCTGGTTCCCCATTGACTGCAAGCTTTCCCTTCGTTTGCTATCTTCCTTCGCTATCTGCTCTTCCTCCCGCTTCACATTTGCCGGGAGATATAGACGTCGTCGTCAAGAGACAACGCCCACACAACCACAAACGCAACCACACAGCCAGACCATCTTGCACCTTTCAAGATGCTTCCTTCGTTCTCACGATCCACTTTGGCTGCGGCCGTCGCCTTTTTCGCCGCTGCCGTGTCACCCGTCACTGCCGCTACTGCCTGCAACAACTCGCCTACGCTCTGCAATCGAAGCTACAACAATATCACACATATGGGCGCGCACGGCTCAGCTTTCCTGCGCGAGGGCACTGGTTCAATTGCCGCCGCCGGCAACCAGTTCAAGAACGCCACAGAAGCCCTTGATGCCGGGCTGAGACTTCTCCAGGCCCAGGTTCACAACGAGAACGGCACCCTGCGACTGTGCCACACCTCGTGCTCGCTGCTCGACGCCGGCACCCTCGAGAGCTGGTTAGTCAAGATTAACAACTGGATGACCTCCAACACCAATGATGTCGTTACCCTTTTGCTTGTCAACTCGGACGATGCCGATGCCGATGCCTTTGGCTCTGACTTCAAGAGCTCTGGCATTTCCGACTACGCTTACACGCCCAGCTCGACCGGGGCTACCAGCAACTGGCCTACGCTGAGCAACATGATCTCTAACAACACTCGCCTCGTTAGCTTCATCACCAACATCAACTCCAGCACCACCTACCCTTACCTGCTGCCGGAGTTTGACTACGTCTTTGAGACTAATTACGAGGTTGCTACTCTCGACGGCTTCAACTGCACGCTTGATCGCCCTTCGAACCTTGACTCGGCTTCCTCTGCCCTCTCGAGCAGCTACATGGGTCTTGCCAACCACTTCAAGTACCAGTCTCTTTCCACCAGCGCTTCGTGGTACATTCCCGACGTCACCAACATCGACCTTGTCAACAGCGCCAACACCACTAAGGACGGTGAGCTCGGCAAGCACCTGGCTGAGTGCAAGAGCGAGTGGTCCACCGTCCCTACCTTTGTGCTCGTCGACATGTTTGACAACGGTGAGGTCATGAATGCCACCGACGACATGAACGGCATCTCCGATGCCACTGGCCGCACCGCCGTCACCGCCGGCAGCGACTCTTCCGAGGCCAGCGGCCGTGACAAGAACGCGGGTGTCATTGCTCTCATTACCTTTTTCGCTGCCGCCATCGCTCTGGTGTAAAAAGCCTAGCTTTAAAGCCAAAACCTAAACCATTCCTTCCGCAAAACAACACATCATATTCCACGTGCACACCACACATACCTATCCACATCCTATTCAGGCTTGTCGTTTTTAGCATAGAGCGAGGCGTTTCGGGAACCCAATTTTGATTTATTTATTTATTTATATCTTGTTTTGGACATGAACCTTTACCCCGAAAAAAGAAATTCGGACATTATCAGCAACAATCTCACTATATGGTATAGATGCCGGCGGGAAATGGAAATTGTCGTTTCCCAAAGACGGAAACTGACCATGAAATAGTTAGACAGATAGATATATGAATGACAAACAAGGCACAATGAATGCCGTCAATCAAACTTCCCTGTTGTGTCAATGATTTTGTGTGACATGTTGCTGATTTTGACTGGTTAGTGGTGGAGTTGGATGAGTATTATTAGCATCATGAAGTTGGTCGCTAGCTGGTGGCCAATTGGCATTTCCACTTTTGACTTTGCAACAACTCCTCATCATCCCTCTCTCAACACATCGGCCTTTTTTTCTTCTTCTAGCACGTCAGCCAAGAGGGAGAAAAAAAAAAGAAACACTGAATACCAGATATTTTCAGATTCATTTCGTCATTGTCACAATGGATTACGCTAGCATTGCGACTCCGGAGGCTTGCTACGCCGACTTTTGCCTTCTGCCCGTACGTCGTCCACTTCCTCGCCACGCGCAAGATGGCACCCGGGACATTTTCAAAAGCTGACCTTTGAGGGACCCGGGCGAGCTAGATTGGAACCGGCAGCGTTTCGGTCGCAGAGGACATTGCTGAAGTGCAGAGGGTGCTCAAGGCCAGCGGCCTCAAGTACACGCTGCACTCGGCCGGGACGACAGTTGGTGAGTGAATTTCCTTGCTGTTTTCCCGCATCTTTAGGGGGGACGGGGGGAGGCAAAGGGGAAAGTAAAGTTCACATAGGGCTGAGGACGACGGGAACGTCGCTGACGTGCTTTATTACCTTGCAGAGGGTCCCTGGGATGAAGTCATGGCAGCCGTGGGAAAGGCACATGCCGTGGTGCACAGGCGCGGCGTCGTGAGGGTCCAGTCTTCGATGCGAGTTGGCAGCCGGTGAGTTCTTTCTTTCTTTCTCCTTCCTTCCTTTTCTTTTTTTTTTTTTTTTTTTTT
>KV875230.1:1614509-1651185 GCA_001879505.1 Calonectria pseudoreteaudii
GTTGAAGCGCCGTCGGCCACCAAGGGGTGTGTGCGAGCCAACAAGTGGTTGGAGAAGGGGACAAAAAAGGCTTCGCTAGATGCCGAGACGAGATCAAGATCTGATGGGACCGGAGAACGTGTCTGCCGGTGATCTGGCCCTCCGATGTACGTTCGGGGGGTTTTCCTTTCTTTCCAAAGCTCCATTTTGCGGCATCGGTGAAGCGGCAGGGGTGTGTGTGTAGAGGCAAGGTGGAAAAGCGCACAGTGAGAATTGTGATAGGACAAGGTGGAAACACCAGCGCCGGGCTCCGGCGGCGGGGCTCGTGTGGTCGCGATAGCTTCACCGGCCTACTCACGGCAGCCACCCTTCACAAGTCACCGGCACGATAGAGCATTGCAAGTGAATGTCGTAATGCAATTTGTAAAAGGAAGATTTATCGTTGGGACTCAGTCCCATCAACCCTACTGCCATGTCTCAAATTTGGCTTTTCCCACGGCCCTTACCATGGCCCCATAGCATACACTCATGTTTCACAAAGGCATACATCAACATAGTTGGGCGGGGAGGTTTCAGAATCGTCCTCTTCATCAACCGCGTTTTGATGCATCTTTGAAATGACTCCGAGGAATGTCAGCCCGTGATCCTCTCCCCGGTGTTCGAGTGGCGGACGCCGCACTCCGTCTCTCACCTTGACCACAAACTGTTGGCAGTCACACGGTCCCACCCCTCCCACCCCCGAAGTGGCAAGGCCATGGAATGTTCTGCAGATAATAGCAGCTTCGAGACGAGAGCCTCGTACGTCAGGCGGTGTGTATGCCGCCCCCTTGTGACATCTAGATCTGTCGTCAGTTGTCATTCTTTTTTTAACCGCCGCTTGCCGCTCACTTACACACCGGCAAGGTAGAAGCGACGCGCATGAACCACATGATGAGTATGCACCACCCAGGTTGTTTAAGAATATGCGCTCGTTATTTGTTGAAATTCTATTCGTGTTATTTCGCGTGTTTCAAGCATAATCCAGAGCTAATATCGAGCTCTGCGCAATGTCTAAAGTAATGTCTAAAGCAATGTCTAAAACACATTTTGCCTCCTGTTTCTGCGGGGTATATATAAATTTTTCATCCTTCGCAACAATCTTCTTTTCCACAAAGAGCCTCTCACTGCTCAATGCCTGTCATGACCATCTTTGTGACTGTAAATTCGTCAATTCCGTACTTGCTTCCCTCGCGACCGAAGCCGCTCTGCTTGACGCCGCCAAAGGGCGCAGCGGGGTCGCTCAATGCACCTGGAACACACATGTTAGCTAACGATCTTGTTGTCCGCTTTGATTCACTTCACAGGGCACAACTCACCGACGTTAACGCCGACCATTCCTACTTCGAGGGCCTCGGCGACGCGCCAGCACCGGTTCACGTCCCTGCTGTAAAAGTAACCTCCGAGACCGACCTCGGAGTCGTTGGCAATCTCAATGGCCTCCTGCTCCGTGTCAAAAGCGAAGAAAGCCGCGACCGGGCCAAACGTCTCCTCAGTGCAGATCTTCATGCCGGGCTTCATGTCAGTGAGCATAGTAAGGCCGAAAAAGTTGGGGCCAAGGTGTGGGAGGCGCTGGCCGCCGTGAATGAGGCGAGCGCCCTTAGCTAGCGCATCTTGAACGTGCTCCTCGACCTTTGCGACGGCTCGGCCGTGGATCAGCGGGCCGTGGGTGGTACCGCTTGCGAGGCCGTCGCCGACCTTGAAGGACCGCACCACGTTGAGGACCATGTTGACAAATTTTTCGTAAACGCTGCGGTGCACGAGAATACGGTTGGCGCAGACACAGGTCTGGCCCGAGTTGCGGAACTTACTGGCCATCAGGCCCTCAACGGCAGCCTCGAGGTTAGCGTCCTCAAAAACAATGAACGGCGCATTGCCACCAAGCTCAAAGGAGAGCTTCTTGATAGTTGAGGAGGACTGGTTCATGAGAATCTTTCCAACACCAGTGGAACCAGTGAAAGAAATCTTCTTGACGGACGGGTGTGTGGTCAGGACCTTGCCCACCTCAGCCGTGTTGTCGAGCGCCGTGATGATGTTAACAACGCCGGCCGGGATGCCAGCTCGGTGGGCCAGCTCGGCCAGCGCGAGAGCCGTAAAGGGTGCCTCCGCGGGGGCCTTGACAACGACTGTGCATCCGGCAGCGAGCGCAGGGCCGACCTTGCGGGTGATCATGGCAGCTGGAAAATTCCATGGCGCAATGAGACCGCACACGCCTACGGGGTGCTTGAGGGTAACGAGACGGCAGGAGGGGTTGCTGGCCTCGATTGTCTCACCGTAGATACGGGGAGCCTCCTCCGAGAACCACTCGAAGAAGCTCGCCGCGTAGTTTACCTCACCCCTGGCCTCGGACAGGGCCTTTCCGTTCTCGAGCGTAATGAGGCGGGCAATGTCCTCGGCGTTCTCAATCATGAGGTCATACCATCGGCGGAGATAGCGGGCCCGCTGGCGCGCCGGGGTCTTGCGGTAGGTGGGAAACGCAGCAGCGGCGGCCTTGATAGCGGCCTCGGTGTCTTGGGCATCGAATTCGGGGCATTTGGCAAGCACCTCCTGGGACGAGGGATCTGCAAAGTCGAGCAGTCAGCAGGGTAAATTCTTCTTGCTTTCTTTTTCTTCCCTCTGCCCCTTGCGTTTCCAAAAACGAAGGGGGGGTAGCTATATTGTTGCATCCGCTCCTCTGTTGAGGAACTCGCATCGCGCCGCTGGGGGGGGAGGGGGAAACTCACTCTCAACGCCGAAGAGCTTGCCTGACTGCGCGCCAACCCATTGGCCGTTGACGTAGCATGCCTCCTTCAGCAGCGACGGGTCATTGAGGTGCAGCAGGCATGGCCGGCAGCGCACCTTGGAGCTGCCTGTCGTGCCATTCACAGCCATGATCATCTTGATGGTGTTGTGGAAGGTATGCGGTACGGGTGGATTTGGTGTAAGTGAGGGAGGTCCAGCTCAGGGCTCAAGAAGGAATGATAGAGGTTTTTTTTTTTGCTCTTGCCCTTTATTATTATTGTTTTTTGATAAAGTCGCTTGTCTTTTACTCTTTATCAGATATCGTCCTTTTGATCGGCCCGTATGGGGCCCTCCTATCTCGCACCTAGCGGCCATGATGCCTTATACTTGGCCGCTTGGTAAGGACTTTGACCGAGGGGCACGGCACGGGGCCGGTTCACGGTGGGTGAGATGCCGCCGAGGCGGAGGACGCTCATCCATGATGGCGGACATCAATTTGCCATGACGATTGTCACGACTCGACGTTTTGGCCAGCTGAGGCCTTCGAAGCCGAGTTGAAGCCGGTCGAGGCGCGCCTGGATCAGATCCCGGGCCGGCATTGTGTCTTGACGAAACTGGCTAATCTGAACGAGTATGTAATTTTTTTTTATCTGGTGGATTACTGGGGGGCGTGGCCTAGGGCGTGTACGGAATACAGTGCTCGATCGGAGCGACGGCATGGAGGCTTCACCGTGTACCAGACGAGGGCGCCTCTGCGTTTTCTGTGCCGGTACGGCGAGGGCGTGCAGCGTCGCAGGCGTGCCAAGATGAATTCGCCCTCTCGGTGGTGGAGAGTTGGTCATGACTGCTCTTAGCTGGTGGGGAACCGCTGGAGAAGGGAAAAGGTTCGGCATGTCACACGGGGCTTCTACAGGGGCCAGTGAACGGCCAGTGCAGGGACCAGTGAGGTATGGAGAAGGGCCTGGGCGGCAGCCGTTTCCAGGCGCTTCGACCACCACTGCTCCCGCTACCACCTCTGCTGCGATCAATGTGACCCCCGCTGTTCGCCTTCCAATCAACCCCCATGCGTGGCCTCGCGGTGGCGTTTAGATGGCCTTGGTTCCCTTTGGGGTGTATCTGCTTTTTACTTTTTTGTGTCACGCTTGTTACTGATCTGCTGTGATGCAACTGCACTGGGGTAAAGGGGGTGTCGATGCTCGGTGTTGTAAATCCATGGGCTGGCTTGGCTTGACGCACTGCAAAACAGATGCAACTGAGTGACGAGGCATGCCAGTCCGATGTCAATCTTGATTATGCACAGTGCTGTGCTATGCTGCACCGTACGATATCTGGTCAGAGAGGGGGGGGGCAATTACATCCGCGGACCGGCACCGCCATCCAGATTAAAGGGAAATGTGTAGCAATCTCACATAGCTGCAGCGGACAGCACTTGTACTCCCTGACTCCAGCGCCTGCCATACACTGTGTTCTAGATTAGATGCGAGGTAGCAGCACTATTGCCGTCCTGCACTCCACCTCCACACCTTGTCCACCACCCCCGTAACCACCGTGCGTGCCTCCTATCTGCCCTCTAAATGTGGCGGCGCCGTTGGTCTCGTGAGCCTCCGGCTTCGTCCCGGTTCTCTCGACTCCGGTCCCACGACCGTCCCACGAGCCGCATCACCCGAACCAGGAGCCGCCGCCCTCGCCTTCCTTGACGCGCGCCATGTCCATCTTCAGCGCAAGTCAATTGCCTTGGCCATGTGGCGGGGACATTGGGTTCCATGCCGCCCTCCGCCAACCAGCCCCCATTCCGAATCCCGCCCACGCCCCCCGGGGCGGAGGGCGTACCGCAACTAAGAACCCAAAGTCCACGGGCAGGAGGGGAGAGGAGAGGGGGCGACCAATTGCTATAATAGCTTCCTCCCCCAACTTCTCGAGGACTTGAGTTGTGCTCCAAGACATCCCTCCATCCCAATCCCTCCAAGAGACATCAGACACATTCACGATGCCTTCCTTCGTCGAGACCCCCGTCACCACCGAGATTCCTGGCCCCGTCTCCAGGGCCAGCACCAAGAAGCTCGATGCCATCTTCGATGCTCGTGCCGTCCACTTTGTGGTCGACTACAACAAGAGCAATGGCAACTACATTGTCGATGTCGATGGCAACCAGTACCTTGATGTGTAGGTTCTCCTCTTCCTAGACCCCACAACCAGTCATGATATGCTAACATGTGCTCTCAGCTACGCCCAGATTGCCTCCATCCCCGTTGGCTACAACAACTCGACCCTGATCGAGGCTGCCAAGTCCCCCGAGATGGCCTCTGCCCTCGTCAACCGTCCCGCCATTGGCAACTTCCCCTCCGACCAGTGGGTTGACATCCTCCGCGACGGTCTCATGAAGGTTGCTCCCAAGGGCCTCAGCTACATCTTCACTGCTCAATCCGGCTCCGAGGCCAACGAGCTCGCCTACAAGGCTGCCTTCATGCTCTACCGCCGCAAGCAGCGTGGTGAGGGCGTCGAGTGGTCCGAGGAGGAGGTCAGCTCCTGCCTCAACAACTCCCAGCCCGGTTCCCCCGAGCTCGCCATCATGAGCTTCAAGAACTCCTTCCACGGCCGTGGCTTCGGTTCTCTCTCCACTACCCGCTCCAAGGCCGTACACAAGTTGGATATTCCCAGCTTCAACTGGCCCCAGGCTCCCTTCCCTGCCCTCAAGTACCCTCTTGAGCAGCATGCCGAGGAGAACGCCGCCGAGGAGAAGCGATGCCTCGAGGAGGTCGAGCGCCTCATCACCAGCTGGCACTGCCCCGTGGCTGGTCTCATTGTCGAGCCCATCCAGTCCGAGGGCGGTGACAACCACGCCTCTCCTGCCTTCTTCCAGGGCCTCCGTGACATCACCAAGAAGCACGGCGCCGTTCTCATCGCTGATGAGGTTCAGACTGGCTTCGGTGCCACTGGTTCTTTCTGGGGCCACGACCACTGGAACCTGACCTCTCCTCCCGACATGGTCACCTTCTCCAAGAAGGCCCAGACTGCCGGCTACTTCTTCGGCAACGAGCAGCTCATCCCCGACAAGGCCTACCGTCAGTTCAACACCTGGATTGGTGACCCTGCCCGTGTCATCATGTGCAAGGCTGTCATCAAGGAGATCCTTGACAAGAAGCTGGTCGAACAGACCGCCCGCGTCGGTGGCATCCTCTACAGGGAACTCGAGCGCCTTGCTGCCAAGTACCCCGAGCTTTTGCAGAACCTCCGAGGCAAGAACCAAGGGTAAGTTACTATTACATCTCCTGATTCTTTAAATATCACAAATGATCGCCGCTAACAAGCATTTTCAGTCACTTTATTGCATTCGACACCAAGGACCCTGCCGGCCTCGTCCGCTCCATGCGCGCCATCGGTGTCAACATTGGTACCTGCGGTGCCAACACTGTTCGCCTTCGTCCCATGCTCATCTTCGAGGAGTCTCACATTCCCATCCTCATCAACGCCTTCGACAAGGTCCTCGGCGCTGCCCAGTAGGCTTATTTCATCAAAAGAAAAAGAAATAGGAAAAACGGGCCCGGCAGAACAACGGAGTTTATACCAACATGTTAACTAGCGTGCATTTTTTTTTGTTTATCAAGAGGAAAGGAAAGCCTTTACGGCGGGTAAAAAGGACAACTGGATGACGATTATGGATATGCTAATACCTAGGTGTGGGAACAGACAGGCGTCACACAAGACGGAAGTGTAGTTCTACGCTGGGCGTATATAGGAAATTGGAAATGATGAATTTTACGTGGCTGGGTTCTCGATGCTTCTGTGGATGCGAATTGATTTTGGTCGAGCTCCTCTCACCAAATGCACAACACCATTGAAGGGGTGGCATTTCTGGTGAAGTTGAGCAAATTGCAACTCGACCTAGGAGGCGCACTGCCGGTTCTAGCCCGGCCCCCCGCTCATGTCGCTCGGAATTGCATCGGACATGTCGTTGTCCCCAGGGGGAAGACGCTAGAGCTGGGGAAGTGTGCCACGTGCAAATCTTATCACAAACGAGAAGAGGAGGAAACGAACGGCTGCGACCGGCAGCATGCAGCGCTCGAAGCGTGACGGGGTTAATTTGCTCTGATTGCTGGGTCTTGGACTGAGTCTGCTCTGGGCGGGGCATTCTGCGTGGCTTGCATTGGTGGATGGATGGATTGGATAAGTCTGAGCTCGGCTGCATCGCATCAATAGGATCGGGAATCTGCGATTACCAGGGCCCCGCGGTCGTCGGATTCGGCCGACAAAACTGAGATTTTACCTGGGTGTTGGGTGCTGCGCGTTGGGGACCCACGGCCGTTATCGATTGAGGTACGGAACGAAGGAGGGGGGGCACCGGCCCGTCGTCTGTCAAGTGTCAGCCCGCAAGCACGAATCCATACGCCGTAAACCCACGTCTTCCGGTCAAAGTTGGCTCTCCAAACGAAGCTAGGAACGGTAGGAGCAACCACCCCAACGGTGTGGAGGTCAATTGGCTACCCTTGGCATTGGGAGATGAGGCTATTGTTTCTGTTTCCGTCTTCGCAAGACGGGAAGGGCGAGGAGAGAGGGGGTTGGACATGCAAGGAGCAGCCACAAAACCCAGAGGTGAGTTATGCGAGCCATTGAGAAGCCTTGTATCGAGATGAGTGCAACAATAGCCGTCAGGTTGGTGATTACGAGCCACTTCTTACATGGGGGCTATAATATGTCTTAGGAGGGGTTAGTGCGAGGTTGAGAAAGGTGGCTGCTGAGCTTGGGTGTCGTCGTTGCAGATTGAGCCTCTTTGAATGGACAGGTTTCGCAAGCAATGGGTTCCAAGCGCAGCCGAACATCTCTCAGGTTACAGGCCTGTTGATTTCTCGCTGTCTAATAAATCGGGCCGGGGGGGAAGAATTTGGTAAACTGATAAGAGCAAGGGTTACTCCGGCATTCTGTCAGTGCACCGTTTGCAGCGTCGGATCTTATGGTTGAACTGAGGTCTTTGGAGGGTCGGATCGCCGCCCCTCCCGTTGATGTAGCCATATCAGGCAGGCTTCTGAGATGGTGGCCTGCCCAAGGAGACCGGTAGCCTGGTTATGTAACAGAAGCGGCAGACCAACTCCGCCCCTGCCGATACCGAAACAGTGGGAGGCGGCGGTTGGTGGACACATTCCAGGTGCAGAATGCAGCCGGGGACAGTTGCCTCATCGACTTGGTGAATCCCTTGCCGTAAGGTTTCATAGCTCAAATGCATGGATAGTTGTAGGCAGGCCCGGGGGTGATCGGGAACCATCTCGCATCGCGGTGGCTACTGCCAGGGGATTAGCGAGACGACGCAATAGACATGCTAGATACCCGGAAGGCGTCGTCATGGATACTATTCACCATGATGGCTGCCCAACCCCGAAAGCCAACCAGCCAGCAAAGCTAGGCCAAACAACCCCGCAAAACATGACGGCATGAGATCCGGGGACGAGGCGTTGGCTTGGCTGCGCGAGATGGTCGCTTCCAATAGATTTTGCTGCCTTGAAACAGTACTAGCACCAATCCCTGGATGTGCGGCATTGTTGTGCAGTGTTGGACGTCTGTCGGCTAGGCTGGGCGGCCTACGATGGGTAGGTTGGCCGTGAGGTGCCAAAAAAAAAAAGACGGCCTTCCCCACCCGCACCCCGATCCCAGTCGCAATGAAGCGTTGCTGCGTGTGTCGTATCCTGGTCGGTGCGATGCGCATGGAATACCCTTTAGACCTCTATTACTTATAGGTCTACCATGAATCACACAGAAGAGTAGAGGTGCATTGAATAATAGCTAGTTTGCAGCAAATCGTGGAATGGCACGTCCAATATAATTGGATGAGTTCAAACCACAAACAACAGAGGTCTCATGGAGATAGGTAATGGAGAAATCTCATTTGTTCATCCGCCTTGTTCCCCGATGAAGGCTGCAACGGGAGAGGTTGCTGGCCCCCCGGTCAGAAAATCCCGGGAAATCATTGAGCTTGGCAATGCGTTGCAGTAACATTGCTGCGTCGTCATGGCCGCCCGAGCTGCATTATGATTATCGCATTGCTGGCACTGCTGTGTGCTGCGAGATGAGACTGTTGCAACTCAGTAGACTTGGCAGTTCAGATGGTCACTCTCCGCGTCCGCCCCGCCCCGCCCCGCCTCAGGATGAGGAGGGGTGCGGCCCATCTCCTAGGCTACTTAACCTGGAAACGGTAAGACATTGTCGACGGCCGAAATGCGCCTGTCATTGTTGGCGGGATGCCACGGGCAGAGGGGGTGGAGGGGCGGCCGAGTCGAAGTTTTGCTTTTTTCCCAGCATAATGCGACAGTCTTTTCTTTTCTTTTCTTTTTTTTTTCGGACCTTGTTCGCTTCCGGGTTGGTTTCTTTCAAGTTTAACAGTCATGTTCCAGGCCAGACGACCCCAAAAAGCAACACCCTGGACCCCTGGAACACGTGCCCGAAATGGCCTAGAAATAACCTACTGACACGCCTGCTTGGTTGCTCGCATGCCAGCGCCGCTGCATCTTTAAGGAGTCTGGGCGGCACAGCAGCGGGTGACTGACTGATATTCTCCGACCGCGTGGAACGAAAGCCACCCCTACACAAGGGCAAAAAGAGCGATATTCGGGCGCATTGACTGCAGTTGATTGCGAAGCCTTCTCCCATATCCCACGCTCGCTACTGCAAGTCTGCAGCGCCCTCCCACCCCGAGTGCCCACGTGAAGTGTCGAGCCGGCTCGGCGTAGCACATCAAACACCAGATCCATTCACTTCGCCATCCCGCACTCCATCCAGGTCCTCCAACTCTGTCCACGTCTCAGTGATTGTCGCCCCAGGCCAATCCCTACCTTGGCGCACCCCCCCTCACCCCGAAAGCTTCCCAAGGATCCCCTCCCAAATCCAGCCTGGGAAAAGCAAGGTGTCGTCGGCCACCACCAATTGGCTTCATCCTCACCAACCAGCTTGTGTGGGCAGCCATCGTGCGCCTCTTGTTGCTCCCTGCGCTGCAGCTTCCGTAGCCTCCGCAAGTGGACTTCAGGCCCTTGACTGTGCAGGAATCTGCAGCAACACCCCCGGCGACCGAAGATGACCGAGACGTTGTGCGCATGTACGACAGGCGGCGTAGACGAGCCAAACCCGGTGAATTTTTTGGATCTTAGACTTCGTCCAAACACGGCGCAATAATATTGCTCTGCAGCGTCGTCTGCATATATGCGGCACCTGGAGTCGTAGGTGGTAGATCCTCAGGTCCGAGGAGGAGCTATATCCTAGCGCCCTACGCGCTTCCCGTCCATGTACTTTGCCCCGCGTCGCGACAGCTAGGCGCTGCCCATTCCGCGCACGTTGAGATCCAGTTCGATGTATATTCGTCCGCCAGCCCTGCCGCCCATCTCCGCCCCAGAGCAGCACATGAGCAGATGGGGTGGTACCTTGGCTGGATTAGCAACCAGGCCACTGCTCGCCTCTGTTCAGCACCAAGCGGGGCCAACGGAGGCATTGCAGCAGCATGCTGGCCAGTGAGCAAGGCCCCTGAAGGTGCAGCGGCTCCGCCAATGTCACTAAAAGTGGCGCTAGCCGCGATCCCCGCGTCTTACTTATCTCGCAGGTGACGGCCACGACCAAGCAGCGGCCAGAAAGGCAGAACCAACCAGCGAACTCGTTTCTGACACCAAGCCACGAGGTTACCTTTACCTCGCATGTCTCATCCTGCTTGGCCTTGCCGCAGTACTTCTACCTTGCCTGCTCGCCCACCACTGCATCGTCCGGTTCAAAACCTTGCCTACATAGCCAGAGCATAGCACCTTGGCTTGCCCATCCCATCCCATCCCATCCCATCCACCCCCCGTTGCGAAATAGGCAGCTCGAAGGAGTCGCTCGAATACCTCGGTCACTGACTTCGCCCCTCTGACTCGCCCGCACCAGCATACCCATCCCAGCACGCACCGGCCAAGGTCACAGCACGCCAGCCAGCCCGCAGGCGTGGATTTTTAGTGGGCAGCTTTCCATATCCATCCATTGATTCGGCCTTGCTGCGTTGGGTCCCGTCCTGGATGGAGCTTTTCGCTTCTCGAACCTCAGTCAAGCTCTGAGCCGCAAACCCGTGATCCCCTCAACTTCAACCTACATCTTCAACGTTCATCCCGCCTCTCACCAGCCGCCGCCCTTGTACTCCCGCCCATTTCACGCCGTTCCGCCCGTCTCTGGGATCTCCGGGCTCCGCGCCGCTCGACGGTCCCAGGGAGACCTCTTCCATCTGTCCGCCGTTTTTCGGCCCCGCGCCGCCGCGCGCTCCTGACCGAATGAATGGACAATCAACAGAGCCTGCAGCAGAAGCACAGGCGTCGCGAAGCCGAGCGAGAGCGCAAGCGAGCTCTAAGAGCGTAAGCCTCCCCAAATCCTTTCTTCCCGCCAGCGTCGCACGCCATCATCACCCGACCGCCGTTTCCAATCCGCCATCACAGCCCTGGCTCTCTCACCTGTCGCACTCAACCTTATCGTTCGCGCAAGCGGTCGCTTGCCATTCTCACCCTGCGCGCCTCACTTGACTCAATTCCTATGCCGCTCTCGCTTGACTCCCCGCTGTTACTCTTGAGGCTAACCTCATTCTCCTCTCAGTTGTGATGGCTGCCGACGTCAAAAGGAAAAATGCGATGGTGGCGTTCCTTGTCGGCGATGCACTCGCCTGCGTCGCCAATGCGAATTCCTAGGACCAACAGCCAGAGATGGTGATGGTGCTGGAGATGGATCTGCTCGGTAAGCCAATGCGACTCACTCTTTGGCACCGCAGCCGCTGTTGCGGCAGAGAACTAACCAGAATCTCATAGGAATCGCTCCGGCTCCAACAACACCGAGCTACTTCAGCGCATTGCTTATATGGAAAAGATAATTACCCATTATGCTGGCCCTATTTCTTTTGACTCAGAAACCCTAAAAACCATGGCTGAGTCGGTCGACAAGGGTACCGATACCTCCGTGGGCAACAACATACGACCTAACCAAGCAGTTGAGTCACCAACAGGCTCCGATTACCTTGGCGTTGATGATGAAAACTTTACTGTCCAGCCGCTTGACAACAACACTACCCGTAAGGATTCTGCCCTTGTATTTCCTCTCAATGGGTATTGTTAACAAACGCTCCAGACTATTCCGGCGAATTTTCCCACTGGAATTTTTCCATGAGAATCAAGCAGTGGATTGAACAGTGCGTACCTGAGGGAACCCGTGTGGTATGTTCTACCTTCTAGGCAAACTTGATAGTGCACCTGTCTGACTCGGTCGATTAGGATGGTACCCCGGCTTCATTGAGCTTCAAGGAATACTACCGCGCTGAAGAACTTCAGTCATCAAACACCTTAGCTTCTCTGACTTCTCTGCCACCTCGATATGTCGCCGAATTTCTTGTCCAGGCGTTTTATCAGCATGCGGAGACCAACTACTTCTATGTCGATCGGGGTTGGCTCGCAGAACAGCTTGATCTCGTCTACCAAAATCCTGGCGCGGTCTCCCGGAGGGAAGTTGGCACCATCTGCATGATCTGGATCATTTTCGCCATCGGCACTCAATACGCCTATCTCGACTCTCGCCCAGAAAATGGCCATGGAAAAAACAACATGGATAGTCCATTTTCAGAGGACACGATTGGAATCATGTTCTACCAGCAAGCCTGCAAATTGGTTCCCGACGTCATCACTGTCGCATCCCTTGAGAGTGTCCAGGCCATCCTTCTCATTGGAATCTACACATTACCCTTGGATGCCTCAGGGTTATCCTACATATATCTCAACCTCGCAGTGAGACTTGCGGTCCAAAACGGCATGCATAGACGATACCCCTCGGAAGGTATTGACCCATTTGTTCGCGAGACGAGAAATCGCGTTTGGTGGACAGTGTATACAACAGAAAAGTGCGCACTAAAAATCAGGGATAATTTAGCATCAGGAGACTAACGTGTTAACAGGCGAGTGGGAATCTACCACGGGCGACCAACTTCCATCTCGAGCAAGGATGTGGACGCGGAGATGCCTGTCGATCGACCGGACATCATGCCATCCAACCCCACGAATGTTGCGCACATGCTCGCGACCCTGCGGCTGAATCAAGCCCTTGGAAACATTGCTCATGAAATGTATTTATCACCCGAGCCCAACAAGTCGCTAACCCCAAGTCCCATGCTAACTGGTCCCTGGCAGATCCGTGCTTCGGACATCCCAAAAACATGAGATTAACGAGGGTCTCAACAAGGTGATTGAAATGAAGGAGGAGCTCCGAAAGTGGTGGGAAAGTCTCCCTGAGACTGCATTCCGCAAAGAAACCAACCTTCAGAACACCATCATTTATCGGGCAGACATGCACCTCAAGCTTGAATACTGCCTCCTCCGCATGTACGCCGGACGGCCTTTTATTTTCCCACGGGAGGCGATCAAAGGCAATGCTAGTACCTCAAGCTCGCCGGCCGATTCGAACAACCCACGGCCTACCACCCCTCACAAGTCGAACCCCCGCTCCATCCTTGTCGCCGATTGTGTCGAAGCGGCGTTGTCGGTCATCGACACATGCCATCGGCTGAAAAACACTATCGGTCTCGCACGGGCTTCATACACTGAATTCAGCTCTTGTCGCGCAGCCCTGCTTGTCATCATCACCCAGTGCCTTCAGAAGAAGACAGACAGGCTTCGTGATGCTTTGCGCGTCGGCATGTCTATGATCAAGGAAATGTCGGCCGGCGGTGAGTCTGCTCGCTCCGAGGCTTCATTGATCGAAGTGTTTGAGCGTGCCATTTCAAGACTCGACGCCACCGCAGAACCCTCGGGTCGCGAGTCGGACTACTCGCGATTCAAGAAGTGGGAACTTCTCTGGAAAAACGATGTGCCCACGCAAGAGATGCGACAGGAAGCCTCACCTGAGGCTACGATGCCGTTGCCCCCAAATCCAGCTTCATTCTGGCGCGGAAATGGAGCTGGAAGCACGACTAGGCCTAGCATGCCGGCAATGCAGGCTGCAAGTCCATTCATTGGGATGGATACATTCCCGTCAGTTCCACAGGTGATGGATGAATTCTCCACCCTTTTCGGCTACGGCTTCGGCCCAAGCCCCGAAAGCATGGCAGGCACCGGAAACGGGGGCATGTGGATGGGCCCCTGAGTGGTTTTATTTTCCAACCAATTGAGTCGGCGCTACATGTCGCTCTATCAGGAGGAAATGGGCATGAACCGGAAACCCACGCCGAGCCGTTAAGTAAGCGGCAATGGCGTTGAAGATTTGAAATAATATTCAACCTACATCAACCGTCAGATCTACAATCTGAACACCCACCGTCCTACAAACAAAAAAACTCCGGCCAAAGAAGGCTAGTCTCTTTCTACAGCCGACAAGTGATCAGTCGGCAACAAACTTGGAGTGATGACATTGCAATCAAGAGTTGTGGCTCGCAAGAGAAGGGTTGAAATACCCATTGCCCCCCAATGCCAAGGAGTGTTGGGCCTCCAGCTCGCTCGTTCTGGGCTAATTGGTCCTGATAGATGTACAATGCTGGAAAGGGAGTTGTAGGATTAAACGGTACGGTGGGAAAATTATCGAAGCAAGCCTAAAGTCACATGTAAGTATAGCATAACATATCAGAAGGAGTAGTGTTGTTGTTTTTTGTTGTTGTTTTTTTTGTTTTATGGACATTTAAATTGCTGGGATTTTTGACAACAAGTCAAAAAATGAGCATCTTGTATTTTGGGAAGAGCGTGTGCTTCGGGTGGGTGGCTGGTTTAACAAACCATTAAAAAAAAGGGAGTGAAGGAGGGACTAAGGAATCCCCGGCTGGTTACTTTTTCTTTCCTCTTCTTAATGTCAAATGAAAAACGTGTCGTCGCAGTCAAAAATGGACTGTGGGTGTTGTTGGTGCTGCCATTCTGGCCATCTCATCAACTCTTCCGTTCTCGCCCTTCGCCCGTGTCATGTTTCAGGATGTGTTGTTTATGGGCCTCGAATTGAACATCATTGCAATCAGTTTCAAATTACTAAATAACTAGACGACGTAAACGTTCGTTTCTAAGTTGAGATACACATGCCGTCAGGATTACACACCGGCAATCAGATTACAGCTAGGAGGCATAAACTAGTGATACAGCAGTTTTGAAAACCTTTTACAGAAGCCCCTAACAACCCATCGACGACATAAGAGCGTTGCGAATAGCACTTAAGCGCGCATGGTGGAGCGCTTCTGAGACTTGCGCAGCTCCTTCTCCTTCTCCTTTTCAAGGTACTTCTTTTGGGCCTTGGCGTCGAGGCCCTTGAGTTCAGCGTCACGCTTGGCCTTCTTTGCCTTCTCTCGCTCAGCAAGACGCTCCTCGTTGCGCTCCTCCTCGGCAAGTTTCTTGATTTCGGCAATCATACCCTCACGAGTGCTGCGAACCTTCTTGAGAACCTCGGGGCGGAAGTGGGCTGCCTTGACCAGGAAATCGGGAAGTCTCAGGAAGTAAGCGAAGAGGGGTTGGAGATCATCGTAGTTACCACCAGAGGGCAGGCGGTACTTGAGTAGGATACGCTTGCGGGGGGCCGTCTCGTCAAGGTTGGCAGGCTTATCGCCAGGCTGGTCAGTGATGATGAGGTACTCAAGCAGGTCACCAGCGGTCTTGACGGCATCAGCCAGCTCAGAGGTGAGAAGAGCCTCGGTAATCTCAGCGTTTTCACTCATAACAGTTGTCCAGGCGGGAAGCTTAGAGTTGTCCTTGGTGAAGGTAAGCGACAGGTCATATCGTTCCTCACGGGCCTTCTGCATGTTGTCCTTGTTGACAACAGCCCAGACGAAGTTGTCAAAGGTACTTTTTCCGTCCTTAGCGCGAATCTCAGCAGAGCCAGGCACAACGGGAACAGTCAAGTTCTCTCTGCCATCAAAAGGGTAGGTGGTGGCCTCCATGATGTCGTAGGGAATGGGGAAAGACTCGACGAAATAGCCCAAGGCTGACTCGAAGACGTTGACAATGGGGTTGAACTTCTTGGTCAAGGTGAGCTTGACATCGGTGAAGGCAACATTCTGTCGGCCGGAAGCGTATGTGGCAAACTCGAAGAGCGACTTCTCTTTGATGAGGGTGTCAGGCTTGACGTCGTTGTCCATGGAAGGGACGCTAGAGAATCCAACTAGGGCATATTCCTTCTTGAGAGCAGCAGCATTGCCGCGGATCCATGACTTGGCTCTAGAGCGATTGGCGCGAGCACCAATCATGTGGACAATGAAGATGATGGCCGCAAAAACGAGAATGATGCCCTCGGCCTTGAACTCGGAGAGGGAGTGTCGCTCATGGATATTGTACCACTTGGTGTACGGGGGAGCCGTGGCGGAAGCGGAGGCGGCCTCAATAGTGGCAGCAGCAGGCTCAGGCTCGGGGACGGCGCTGGCAGCATCGGCGAAGTCTGCAAAGTCTAGGTGAATTGCGCGTTAGCTGAACAGGTTCATCGAGTCTTGCGCCATGCATGGGTGGGCGTCAGGCGAGCATTTTGAGGCGCGTCGCAATCATGAAGACGCCACATAAGCAATTACTCACCAGAGTCGGGGCTAGCTGCCGGAGCAGGAGCCTCGGACTTTGCGCCACCGAGTATGTTTTTGAGGAAGTCGGCCATGGTTGAGGACTCAGGGATTGGATATGGAGCCGTAAGCCGGAGAAGAGAGGAGGAGGTTTTGGCCACGCCGCCAGGAGGCAGAAAACTGGTGTGGACAACTGAGGTGGACGCGGAGAGGTCCTACTCAATCCGGACGGAAAGAGTGGGGCGGCCACGCCTCGAGGCCCGGGAATCTGGGGCAAGCATACGCCAAATCTCATTTGTCGTTCCTTACTTTGACGTTGCAACCTCTTAAACGGTCACGGCGCGTGGCTCAGTATCCATGCGTTTCGGGCTTCATCGCAATGCAGTTTCCTTAATCTCACAATATCCTCATCTTGCATCCAAACGCAGCCCCCACGGCTGCTCAACGCCTTCTGCCAGTTCTTGAAGCTAGCGTTAACCGAACCAGGGAGTCTTATCACGCCATCAAAATCCTACCCCTGTAGATTAGCTTCGTCGTTCTTTTCGATTCTTTCCACTCTAAGTCGTCACTAGATATGCCAAAGTGAAAATGTACACCCAAAACAAACCGAAACCGAAAATAGACATGTGAAATTCAAGACCCGAAAAAGACATACGCAAGCCTAAACCTGACATCGACCATGCCAATAGCGATAGAGCCAAAGCATCTGACTTGCACATCACTTACCCTATAGTTAAACGCCATGAGGCGTTTCGTCACGATATCGACCAACACCTTACCTGTAACGCACAAACACTTCCATTCGGCGAGACTTGCGTGGTTCAGTCGGTGTCCGTTCTTTGGTTTGAAGGGGGTTTGTGAAACACTAAGGAGCGCACCATTCGTCTGTGGCATCTGTCGAAGCCTTTGCTGGCGTTTGATCTGAGGAAGAAGGGGGGAGGAAGTCAAGAACCGAGGCTCATCACTCGAAATAGCTCAGTTTTTTGTTTCAATAAATTACCGACTGGCGACTCATGAATCGAAGTATAATATTGTTGTTCTGAAGGACCGCCTCACTGGTCGTTCCTTGGGTCCACTTTTTTGGCTGGAAATTGCCACATCGGGACGGCTAGAAAGTTGCCATGCCAACACCCCTGGCATTTCAAGACGCGACGTCAGTGAGGATGACAGACGTCAAGTAAACCAATTTCTCCTTTCTCTACAGGCCAGCAGCAAAATGTCACGAACGACTGCAGCAAGAAAGTATGGGAAGCCTTCCAAGAAGTCAAAGGCGGAGCGGCTCTTCGCCGAACTCCCCCAGAGCCCCATACGGATCCAGACCAAGACCCGAGGGCAGAAGGATGAATTGGAGGTTCTAACAGAGAAGATATCTTCTGTCAAAATTGAGGATGCGCCTTCACCTCGAAGATCGCCTAGAAAAGCCAACAAGAAACCGCAAATAAATGAGGACAAGTCAGTAGAAGCGGTGGACGAAGAGCAGGCGGACGAACCGCAGGAGACGGACAACACAGAAACTTCTGATAAAACAGCACATACCGAGATTCTTCCGGACATTCAAGTTCCGGATACTGAACCTGAAACAACCCAACAGAGCACCAACGATGACGAGCTAGTGGTATCTGAAGACGCCGAGGAAGAAGCTTCATTGCGCATTTTGACATGGGATGACGTCTGCCCCCCTGGTGACGCCATAGAAAAGATTGCCGAGGCATCGTATGCTGAAGTTTACCGTGTTACAAACGACAGAGGAACCAGTGTCATCAAAGTTATTCGGCTACCGTCACCAATAAAACCACAAACCAAGGCCCAGGTGCGGTCGGGCCTCGTGGATGAGGAACCCCACGCCGACGAGGATGTCCAAGGGGAGTTACAAATATCTGAGTGGCTGGCCGACATCCCCGGTTTCGTGGTATACAAAGAGCGGTATGTGGTTCAGGGAAAGACAACACCTGAACTACTCGAGACGCACCAAAAATTCCACAAGAAAATGAAGCGACAGGATCCTGGCAGGGCACAGTTCTACCCTTCCCCAAGCCGATACCTGGACAATACACGATTTCTTGTGGTAGAATTGGGTGATGCTGGAAAGGCACTGGAAGATTGGAAACTAGACACCGAGGCTCAACTATGGGACATATTCCTATTGGAGGCAATCGCACTGGCAAGAGCGGAGGACATTGCCATGTTTGAGGTATGCCTGATGTATTTCCTCGCCGAGAAAAGTTGACTAACTGAAGCAGCATCGTGACCTGCACGAAGGAAACCTGTGTATCAAACAAATAAAGCCGCCGAAGGAGATGGGGCCAAGATCAAGTGGGGTGTTTGGCTTCTCTGGGCTGGACATTACCATTCTGGATTACGGTCTCTCCAGAGCCGAAGATCTATCTGTCGATGATGCGGTACCTGTGGCATTTGATTTGGAAAGGGATCTCAGCCTCTTTACCAGCACCCACGCACCGCAATGTAAAGTATACCGCCAGATGCGGTCATTTTTCCTCCGGGCCGACAGGATATGTCTCCCCCCCGAGGCCCATGACACGCCATACGCGAAGGGCGTTGATGGACCTCTGTCGTGGAATGCTTTTGCCCCGTACACGAATGTTCTCTGGCTCGCGTACCTTTACGAGTATCTGGTGGGTCACTTTTCTGGAGACAAAAAAGACCTGGCTCGTTACAAAAAAGAGACGAAGGAGATGTGGCTATACCTCAACCCAGATGCCAAGGAAGGCGTGCCTTGTTTTGGTAGCGCGGCTGACGTGGTCTGCTTTGCCGTGGAGTCCGGGTGGATGACTCAAGAACAACTCATCGGTGTGGAAGATTCGGTGTTGGAACCGGAGAACAGCATTATCCTGCCACGAGAGGATGCTCACGAACCAATACAAGAAGGGACGCCGGTGCGCAGGTCGACGCGAAATCGAGCAGTGTAATATTACAATACGAGACGGGAGTTTACGGTGGGTTGGAAATCGGCATTAGGCATGATGCCTCGGGATCGGAGCATTTGGGATTCGGAGTTTTTGGCGGACACATACTACCTAGAAGATACCATATCATTTTGCATTCGTTAGGTTGCGGCTTTCCTTGCCATGTGGAGCTGCCTATCTGATATGGTGAATAGACGAAAGCCATGTTGAGGCGAAGTATTGCTGGAGCATATTGCTTTTGTGGGGATTGATATGGTTCGGTGTTCAACTCCCCATCCTTGATACCTGCGGAGCTGACACGTGAACCGGAATTGCGTGGCCATGGATGGTTTGAATACAAAAGAACAAAAATAACCTGAAGAAAAAAAGAGCAGGGATGTATCGCCTTCGGCTACCGCAATCACAATGTGTGTGAGTTTGCCATGTGGTCCATCACCCACTTGCAGGATGCAGGAGGTCCAATCGCCTGGAAAGACGACATGACTGGCAGGCCGCGTGATAGTGACCGCCATTGTTTTCTTTTTGTAAACTTAGTTCTGTTTACTTGGGACGGCCAACCCCAACCTCTAATTGGTGCTGCACGGAAAGAAGTCCGCAAAGTACCTAGCTCACGGGTAGCTCACGCTGAGCAGCATCACTGACTGCCATGTGGGTCAGGTCACGATTTTCTGACCCAGTAGTGCGCAAGCGAGCGAGTTGTTGCTATGTCATGGCGGAGAAAAGAACCGAGAAAAACAATGGCCGTGTGTGTGTGATGGTCCGAATCGGTCCACGGCCGACACAAAATTAAGGCGGGATGCAAAAGTAAATGAACCACCCACCATCAACGGAACTGGTGTACCTAAATAGGAGATGGTAGAACGTGTGCCTACATATTGAGCTGGACCTTCCGAATCGATTGATTCGTGGTCCTCTTCGGAATGCGGAGGACCTCGGGGGATCTTCCAAGGCGGAGGTTAAGGGTGTACCTGGGCCAATACCACGCAGGCCCACTGGAACAGTTCTGTCGTCCGCCAAAGGGCGCTGGAAGCAGGGCTGTGTTTTGTTGGGATGCAGGTACCGACTAACAGCAGCCGAAGCTAATATCAGCAGTGTAGCTCTCTGGCCTCGGCCTGTCCCGGACTCCTCGGGAACCCCTGTCCCTCGCCGTCGCCAACCACCCTGAGACCTCCCAGGTGTTAGCGCACACACCCGCTATTGAGGCAGCTGCCGACAGCGGAAAGGTACAACGGGTGCCCTGGCAATAGCGCGGCCACCTGACTTGGCGAGGTGGTGCCGAGGCTAAATCGCCAGGAAGGCCGAAGAAAACACGCCCACCGCCCTGGATTTTGGCTGGTTAGCATCCCGAAGGGAACCACATGTCACGGCTGGGAATTCGCCCTGACGCGTGCGCCTAATCTTCCTTGTCCCTGTCTCCCCACGGCGACATGCAACATCTTCTCATCACCAAATTTTCGTGCCGTTTGCTCAATTGATCAGTCAACTCTTGCGCATTCCCTTTCGCAATCGATCCCAGCGCGCTGACCACCGCTGGCCACGGCTCCCCTGTGTCCCCAGCTGGACAGTGCAAGTCCCAGCCAGCGCCCATCGTCATCGACTTCGATTCCGTTTCCATGTCCGCCTCGACTGTCGCCTGACCTTTGCCCCGATCCTGCCGCCGCCATGTCCTCCAACGGTAACTCGACGAGAATGAGCTCCATGCCTATGGCCTCGCGACCGGCCCCCTCGACCGGCTTGAACAACAGCATGTGGGCGTCTCCTATGTCAGCGACTTTGCCGTCAGCGTCGGCCTCATCCACTTCGTCCCGTCAGCCTTCTCCCATCTCGAAAACCTATCGCCAAGCCTCTACTCTGTTCCTCACCCGTCGTCTCCCCGAAGCCCTCACAACGCTTTTGCCGCTCATCACACCCCCTATCGGCGTAGATGATGGCGAACCAGCTCCTGTGGCTAGTGCATCCAAGACCACCCGTGTCAAGGTCTGGAGCCTGTACTTGACTATTATGAATGCCATCGCCGAGCTGGAGCCCGATGAGGGCAAGGATGCTTTTGGCAATCAAGAGTGGAGGGCTTTGTGCACCAAGGTCCGAGAGGGTGAAATTTGGGATGAGGTTGCCCAGAATGGTTACCATGGTGTTGAGGGCGATGTTGATGCAGATGTCGTTATCAACTTGTAAGTCTTGAAACGCGTTTTGCAAATGCTGTGATCATGTGTAGCTGACTTTGAACAGGGCGACTTTGTTGCTCGCACACGCTCGCGACCAGATTCTCAACCAGAGAAAACTTGAGGCCTACCTTGCGTCTTTTAACACACCTAATCTCGATATTGCTGGTCGTCTTTCTCAATCGCCTTCCCCAGACTCGCGCATGAACCGCTACCGGTCACCAGCCAAAGGCGCAAGCGGTGCTAATACCCCTCGAGATTTGAATTCGAGAGTCAAGATCCTCGAATTATACACCCTGCACGTGCTTCTGCGCAACAACGAGTGGGACTACGCCCGTGAATTCATCAGTATGAGCTCGGTTTTGGATGAGGAGCGCCGCGAAGCTTTCCTTCAAGCCCTGCAGAGCCTCCACGAAGAGCAGCTTTTCCAAGAGAGGCAGGCCAAGGAGGAGCAAGAACGACAGGACGAGCAATTGCGTCAGGAGATTGAGGAGGCCAAGAGATTGCGCGCAGAGAATGAAGAGAGAGAACGAAAGAGGATAGAGGAAGAGCGTGCAAAGCGAGGAGGAAGTGAGGTTGACTATGGAATCGACGAAAAGTCAAGCCAAAGCCCCTCACCAGCATCAGCAGCAGCGTCAATCAACCGCGACAAAAACAACCGAACACCATCAGCCTCAGCTCGGCAAACGAGGAGACCAAATGGTAAGGCTGTGACCTCTCCGACGCTGTCCTCTCGGGCATCAATGGTTATAACAAGACTGCGTCATGTCATCGAAAATCTTGGCACATCACTCAACGCCAATCCTATGATCTTGGCCAGATTCTTGGCTTTTATCATTGGCCTTATTATCATGTTTGGCCACCGAGGAATCAGAGAGAGGGTCCAGCGAATACTGGGTGCCTCGTGGGACAAGATCAGGGCGACTGCCGGCATGGGCGTCAAGGTCACTTATATTTGAAGCGACTATATCTTCCTTTGTCTTCTTTTCTTTTATATAATATATCATTTGACGCATCATGAGGAGTTTAGGATGGGTAGAAATTCAAGTCAGATCAGATGTGGTAATCAGTCACAAAACGTCATCAGGTAGCAAAATACAATATTTTCAAAATGATTCGCAATTGCATTCATATCCCATTTGTAACTGGATTTCTAGGTCCGCATAACATCACACAGAAATAATACCAAACGCCAGAGATGCAAGGTGTCGAATGCTTCTTTCGTCCTGCAACCATAACATAAATCCTATGAGCCAACCCAGGCCACCGCTTGGCTAGTAATTTGTTGTCCGATTTGTTTTCTTTTGATAGAATAACTGAAAGAAAAAAAAGACCACAGTCAGTACACGCTGGAAGATACACTGGAGTTGCAAACATACATCTGTTCTTGAACTACCCAGATTAATAATCTTGGGACATCCGTCACGGTCCTTTTCGAGGCGGGTGCACTCGAAGCAGTAGAAGGCATCCGAGATGCCCTCGCCTCCGCAGACGACGCACTTGTTCTGGTAGTTTCCGAAACTGCACTCGTCGCAGATTCGCACGAGGGTCGTGGGTCGGACGTAGGAGTCGCAGACGGGGCATTTGCCGTCGCACTTGTCGCAGAGGCGGCCGATGGCGATGCCTGCCTGCTTTCGGCACATGACGAGATCGCTGGGCGGAACGTTAGCTGGAAACTTCTCGCGGAGAATGGGAGTTTGGCTCACGGGTGATGGCGAGACATGGTGAAGGAGCCTGGGTAGACGCGTGGGAAGGCTCGTGGTTGGGATGTTGTGTGAGTGAAGAGGTAGAAATCGGCCGCTGGCTGTCGAGACCTCGGGATGCTTTCTGCATGGTCATTTCTCAGCCTTGCCGTGGCGTTCGGTCTGCTTCGAAAGCTGTCAGGGTGCGACGGACCAATCGTAGACTAGTACTCCGCGCGCCGAGGCGGGGCCGGTGTGGCTGGTGAGTTGATTCGAACCTCTTGGGACCTTTTGACGTCCCACTTTTGGGACACTGATCATCAGCCTCGACGAGCTTCCCCTCGGGTTGGTTAACGTTCTCAGAGCAGCTTGCGTCGCGTGCTTCGTGCGCTACTCTTTAAAGCAGAGGCAGTAGTGCTTAATTGATCCGACGCCCATTCGACGCCATCTAGCTACTGCTATGGCCACAGCCGAAGAGTATGCATGCAGCCTAGTCCTGGTTGTTCATGCCAAATAGCTAACTGATTCGCAGGGATCGTCCAATGGACGAAGCCACTTCTAATGCAGATGCGGGCGTATCGCCGCGCGATGCGGCTGAACCGGAGAGCCTCAAGAGAAAGGCACTGCGGGATGACGAAGACGAAGCCTCTCCGAAGCGGGCCAGACATGGCGACGACGCTCATAGCCCCATCGACCGACGTCCCAGACAGGACTCGCCACCGTCCCGGCGCGACTCATACGGAGATGCGCCAGGCGCCGAACAGGATCGCCGAGCATCTGCGACACAGGAGGAGAGAAAGCGCGGCAAGCGCCTATTCGGTGGCTTGCTGAGCACTCTGAGCCAGACTACGGGCAGCTCGCAGCAGAAACGACGCCTTGAAATCGAGCGGCGGCAACAGGAACGGTTACAGCGACAAAAGGTCGAGGATGACAAAGAAAGGGCAGAGAAGCGTGCCCGCTTGACTGAAATTCGCATGGGCGAGCAGATGGGATTTGAAGAGGAAGTGGTAGGTTTCAAACTTGCCCTCACACGATATATGTACACGACGTGAGAACTAACTATGGTTGGCTAGATGCGGAACAAACATTCAAAGATGCTAGCTATGGCTCAGTTTCTAAAAACAAAGGCCCAACCCCAGATTGTGAGTTGATGATAGACTCCTCAGCCCGTCGTGTGTTGCTAACGAAGCTCAGTTTTACCTTCCATGGAAGCCTACGCCTGAGCAAGAAGATGAGATTGATGAACAGATTCGAAACGCAAAAGAAACAATTACGAGGGAGCTGGATGCCTTTGAGGCACGGAAACAGCGGCATGGGAAAGGCCGCGAACGACCTGCTCGAGCTGCGCGTTCCCCTACCCCTGAGAAGCAACTGGCCACGGCGCCCCCCAGTGATGATGTTTCAGTTGATAAGCCAGAACCGGCTCCAAGCAGTTCGGAACCGCCGGCAAAGGCACCGGACAAACAGCAGGAACATCACCAACATCATCATCATGACGAGGCCGCAGACGTGTTGGAGGAGGCAGACGAGGACATGGTGATTTACTGACATCTATCTCATTGATGTGAAGATATCGTTATCCAATGTTCCCCCCTGGTATCTGACATGAAATCTTGTACTACCTTCCTTTTTTCCCTTTTCCTTCTATTTGTGTTTCCAAGTATTTGGGTCATTGTTTTTTTCTTTCTCAGGATGCAGGTGTTCTTTGCTGTGCTCGGTTAGTAAGCACCAGAATAATACGGTTGGGACGGAATGTATCTCGTCGAGGGGGCAAAACACACGCCTCAAAGTCCGACGGTACTACTCTAGCCTTTGAGATACCAAGCCATTATTGATTGATACCCATATTAAGGGTCCACAAAGTTCATGAAAGTCATCAGATATGTTATGACTTGCGAGATATTCTTGACCGCAATCAAAAACCAACCTCGGCACGATTACACGAATGTTGGCGTGCTTACACAAAATCGGCCCGCTACCATCCACTTGGGGAGCCCATTTCCTGCCGTGCATGAACGCTTCCACCGGCGACAGAGCTCAGCGCAGGTTTCACAGACACGTCGCATGGCGCACACGCCCCTCTGTCAGTGACGATTCGCCCGGACGACGTGGGTTGGTGGCGCGGCGATATAATACAAGATGGGAAATGCTCTCCGTTGAGCCTCGGTTCCCTCTGGGCCCGCACTCGCTGTTTTTTTTCTCTCGGCGCGGCCGTTCCCGCTGGGTCCTCACCAATGACCTCACACCGACGCTTAGAGCTTATTCTGTTGCAACGGCGGGGGAAAGACTTATATAAATGCCACGAGGCTCAAAGCGAAAAAAAAAGAGAAGCTGGCTGGACATCCAGAGATCCGAAGTGCAGTGGTCATTCACTGCTCACAGCTTCAGCTCCGCATTGACTGCACAACGCTTGTTGGCCGGAGGGATATCCCAGCTTCGAGCCTGAGACACTAAGTACTTTAGCCGGTCCTGTTTCGACTTGCACCACCGTAAGTTATGCCGCCATTCCGTCATGTATGATCCACGTTGTTGTGTTGGTTGCTGTCACTCTATTTCTGGGGCTTGGCATGGCCGACCCATCTTGAAAGAGTCGTTTCCTATAAAAGCTGCGCCTGCACGTTCATCATTGACTCTCCTGCTTTCAACGCTTATACATACCCTTAAGCGTCAGCGCTAATACCATCATCAGATAACACACAACACTCTTCAACTGTAAAAGGGAAAAGCGCAGCCATGGTTGTTGATAAGCTGGCGCCCAACGACCCTCGGGTCAAGGTCGCGACGACTCAGATCCGTGGCAAGAGATATCAATACCTTCACGGAAAGCCAGAGGGTGAGCCGGTGGCCACCATGATTCTCGTCCACGGCTTTCCTGATCTGAGCTTTGGATGGCGTTACCAGATCCCTTACTTCATGTCTCAAGGATATGAGGTTGTCGTCCCCGACATGATCGGATATGGCGGAACTGAGGCCCCCGAGGCTTTGGAGGAGTACACCCTCAAGAACACTGCAGCTGACCTCAAGGAGCTTGCTAAGAAGATTGTTGGCGACGGCCAGGTCATCCTCGGTGGCCACGATTGGGGTGGTGCTGTCGTCTGGCGAACTGCTCTGTGGCACCCCGAGTTCCTCAAGGCTGTCTTCACTGTCTGCACACCCTATCACCCTCCGACAAAGACCTATGTTCCGCTTGATGCTATTATTGCTAGCGGTCACCTTACCAATTTCACATATCAGCTACAATTTGCTGGTCCTGATGTCCAGGACAAGATCCAGGGCAAGGAGAAGATTCGACAGTTTCTAAACGCACTATACGGCGGCCGAGGCTCCAACCGCGAATACGGGTTCAGCACCAAGGAGGGTGTGATGTTCGACAACTTGTCGGTCCTGGGCCCTTCGCCTCTGATTTCGGAAGAAGAGCTCGAGCACTATGCCAACGAGTACTCCCGCAACGGCGCCCCGGAGTTGCGGGGCCCTCTGAACTGGTACCGGTTCCGTGAGCTGAACTGCAACGACGAGTTTGAGCTCGCCGAGAAGGAACACAAGTTCAAGATGCCGGCGCTCTTCATTACGGCGACGGAAGATAATGCGCTGCCACCGTCCATGTCGGTGGGTATGGAAAAGAGTTTTGAGGACCTGACTAGGGGAGAGGTCAAGGCCACACACTGGGCCTTGTGGCAGGCGGCGGATGAGGTCAACTCACAGGTTGGCAAGTGGGCCAGTGCTGTGGTGAAGGGTGAAGTCAGGGCATCGCTGTAATATGATGATAAGATAGAAAGCCACGAAATGATGATTGGAAATGAAGCCAAATAAGCTTATTGAGAATCTTGGTTTGTCTAGCAGTGCCATGCATTGAATGAAACGAAATTATTGGACCGGGCCGAACCCTTAATGTCTGCATGCCACTTTGAGCATGGCTATTTGTCAGTTGGTGCACAGAAGGATGCAAGCCATGTTGTATCCATGTGCTTACACGCTTGCTGGTGGGTGGGCTTAGACATTATAGTGCGGTCATTGTGGCTTGTCTTGATCGGCGACGATTGACAATCGGCCAAGAGTGAGATGCCAAGGGTGTTTCTGATTGTAGCAAATCTAATCGATTCGCGTCGCGACGTTACACTAGAGTGACATGACTTGACAGTAATAGTGACCCATAAATATTCTTTTTTTTTTCCTTTGAGAGAGGCCGTTTTTCGGCTGGGATTCGTATCGCAGTTGACAGGGGAAGGGAATTGCATGGACGTCAAGGTCCATCACCCGTCGATCACGCTGATTTGGGATACGATGTTAGCTCCAAGCGAAACGACGGTCCCTTGCCGGCGAGGGCTCGATGCGGAATGCATCGTCGTTAGTGGGCGGCACTTCCACTAACGGTAATTCGAGGATTACGAGGATATGGTGCTGGACTTGGGTAGTGAGTGTCTGTCGTCCCATGTTAGAGGGCCTTTTTAGGTGGAAGTGGCTGACCCTTGGTGGGGACAGTCAAGATGACGACGTTCAAGGGGGTGATGTAGGGGGCTTCTCCACAGGCGTAGGCGGCCTCGAGCAGGATTGCGGGAAGCAGGACAGGGCCAGTGTTGGTACTGTTGCTGCTACTGTAGGGGGAATTGGGCGAGGTAGATACTTGAGGGAGGGGGGGGAGGGTTGAGGTGGTTGAAGCCAATGGGCGTCGTGAGACATTCGCCGATTACGATTCTTGAGCCAGTGGGTGGCGGGAGCCACGAATAGCAACACACAGCCCATCTCTCGGGCTGGGGCGGAGGGGCAAGGGCAGGGCGAGTTCCCCCCTAAAGTAAGGGGAGAGAAGAAAAATCGAAGTAATAGAAACGGGATGAGAGATGCAATGCAGCAAGCCAGGGGCCCGGACCCTTTTTTGAGTTTGCCTATTTTTTTTTTCTCTAATAGCAAAGAGGGTCATTGCGGGAGTCGAGCCAAATTGGCACCATGCCTCCCATGGTCAGTTGTAGTTGTGAGGCGGGACATGGACAAAGACGAGATCGCTGGGAAAGACAGTTTTTATTTTAGGTTGTCCGCCACCATGAGAACCCTTTGCGTACGGATACAGCGCCTCAGCATTAGTAAACTCACCAGTGGAACGGGGCTAACCGGGGCGGTTTTTAGCCGCTACCTTGTCTGCTGGAGGTGCTGGACGGTGTCGTTGGTGGGAGGGTTAGTGGACGTCCGACGAGGGACACAGACTACGACGGGCCTAGAGACGACAAGGCAATAGCCGGCATTTCTGACCAGACCCGCCACCGACTCCTGCCACGTCCACATTTTCCTTGAATCCCACGATCAAGCGACTGGGGGGCCGTGGTAACAGAGCAAAGGCCAGGTGTGGTTTGTGATTTGATTTTCCCCGTCAACCGCCAGACCACCCGCCAACGGAAACAACACGACAGACGGTTACTGCTGCAACCGCTGCTGCGCATTCGTCTTCTCCCAGCGACCTGTCGCCAACCGCGAAACCGAGACAGAGACAGAAACACAGGCCCTGCGCCGCCAATCACTGCCCGCAAGCTGGCCACACGACTCGCCTGCAGCCTTTGAGCCTCAGCTGGCAGTCCCACTGTGCCGCGACGCTACCGCTACGACGTCCCCATACCATACCTCCCAGGTTTCCTAGGCTCCCCCAACTATACCGGAACCTGGTAGCTGTACTGCCGCGTGGTAGCGCTGTGTCGGGTGCTTCCCTCGAGCTTACGCCCAGAAAGGAGGCTGTGCTGCATCTCCCATCCCAACTTCAGAGGCTGGTTTTGGTCCGTCAACTCAGCCCGTGAGCGCTTGCGTCCGACTCCAGAATCAGAGCCCAGAGCCACACAGCGCTAGCCTCCATCAGCTGCGCTCCCCGTCGACCCTCGACCTTGCGACGGCACGACCTCACCTTACTTGTCCACGACGACCAACGATTACGACCTCCCCACAGACGACCCAACCGACCCTGACTCTCTCTCACTCCGCAGCCTTTCCTGGCCCATCGCTTTCCCACCTTGTTTTGTCCTTTTTCTCTTTTTCTTTCGAGAATTTCTCTGCTTTCCGTTCTTTCCGCATGCCGACCGTTCCTCCCCCCAGCTGATTGCCTGACCTCGATTTGTCCGCCAGCATGGCTGGACGACCTCCTGGAGGTCCTCAAGGGGACTCATCCAACAATCGTGACGACCTTCTGCTCGACCTTGACAATGACCAACCCATCTACCACGTCGGCCAGCGGTCCGACATTAATGACGATGACTTAATGCGATTCCACAATCAAGACCAAGACGCCCAGAACCGCCCCTCCGTCTCTTACGATGACTTCGTCGGCGGCACTAACCCGTCGGCGTCGCGCCCTGCCGCCCTGGGCGTTCCCTCTGCCTCCGGCAACAACCCATACTCGACTAGACAGTACAGCCAGACGTCAGAATCAAACAACTACCAGCGCTATACTGATGATTTCGACGACTACCCCGCCGACGGCGACTCCTACTACCAGCATGGCGGCGCGAGGGGCAACGATAGCTCGCAGGCCTTGGCCAGGGCCAATGCGCGGAACAGAAACAGCGTGTTGGGCCTGGGCGGGGGCTTCTTGGGCAAGGTCAAAAACAAATTGGGCATGGGAGAGGGTTATTCAGAGATGGATCTGCCTCTGACAGAACCAGGTCACGAACGGGATAATTCGCTGGGAGGGTCTGCGCCAGGTCAGCCCAAGAAAGGTGGCTTTGATATGGGCAACTTCAAATTTGGATTTGGCCGGAGCAAGCCTGATCCTTCGACCCTTGGCCCTCGCATCATCCATCTCAACAATCCTCCTGCCAATGCCGCCAACAAATACGTCGACAACCACATCTCTACCGCAAAGTACAACGTCGCGACCTTCCTCCCTAAGTTTCTCTTCGAGCAGTTCTCCAAATTCGCCAACGTATTCTTCTTGTTCACAGCAGCTTTGCAGCAGATTCCCAATCTGTCACCAACGAATCCGTACACTACCATTGCTCCTCTCATTGTAGTGCTTCTGATCTCTGCTGGAAAGGAATTGGTGGAGGATTACAGGAGAAAACAAGCTGACAGTGCCCTGAACAATTCGGCGGCTCGAGTTCTCAGAGGTTCAAACTTCGATGAGACGAAATGGATCAACGTGGCCGTCGGCGATATCGTTCGAGTCGAGTCGGAAGAGCCCTTCCCCGCCGATTTGGTCCTGCTGGCCAGTTCTGAACCCGAAGGACTCTGCTATATCGAAACGGCCAATCTTGACGGAGAGACCAACCTGAAGATCAAGCAGGCACTGCCAGAAACCTCTACCATGGTGTCAACCAGTGAACTGAGCAGACTTGGTGGTCGCATCAAGTCTGAACAACCCAACAGCAGTCTTTACACGTACGAGGCGACCTTGACGATGCAGTCGGGAGGTGGTGAGAAGGAAGTTGCCCTCAACCCCGAGCAGCTTTTGCTTCGAGGTGCAACCCTGCGAAACACGCCTTGGGTGCACGGTGTGGTGGTTTTTACCGGACACGAGACGAAGCTGATGCGAAATGCGACGGCTGCGCCCATCAAGCGCACCAAGGTTGAGAAGCAACTCAACTGGCTGGTTTTGGTTCTAATTGGTATTCTCATGGTTCTAAGCGTTGTCAGTACGGTCGGTGATCTTGTCCAGCGCAAAGTCGAAGGCGAGGCCCTTTCGTATCTGATGCTCGACAGCACTAGCACTGCTGGAGAGGTCACCAAGACCTTCTTCAAGGACATGGTCACGTACTGGGTCTTGTTCTCCGCCTTGGTCCCCATCTCGCTCTTCGTCACTGTAGAGTTGGTCAAGTATTGGCACGGAATTCTCATCAATGACGATCTTGACATGTACTACGATAAGACAGATACCCCCGCCACCTGCCGAACTTCGAGCTTGGTTGAGGAATTGGGAATGGTTGAGTATGTCTTTTCGGACAAGACCGGTACCTTGACCTGCAATATGATGGAGTTCAAGCAGTGTACTATTGCCGGAATCCAATACTCTGACGATGTCCCCGAAGACCGCCGACCTGTTTTGCAAGATGATGGTACCGAGGTTGGATTGTTCGATTTCCCTGCTCTCAAGGCCAACCTAAGGGAAAAGCACCAGACAGCGCCCGCCATTGATCACTTCCTGTCTCTCCTTGCAATCTGCCACACTGTCATTCCCGAAATGGATGAGAAGGGTAACATCAAGTACCAAGCCGCCTCTCCCGACGAAGGTGCCCTGGTGCAAGGCGCATTGGAGCTGGGATACAAATTCGTTGCTCGAAAGCCCAAGTCTGTTATTATCGACGCCAATGGCGAAGAACTGGAATACGAATTGCTAGCTGTCTGCGAATTTAACTCGACTCGAAAGAGAATGTCTACCATCTATCGATGCCCCGACGGCAAGATTCGCTGCTATACCAAGGGTGCTGACACGGTCATTTTGGAACGCCTAAACGATGAGAACCCCCATGTTGAAGCCACCTTGCGCCACCTTGAAGAGTACGCTTCTGAGGGTCTGCGAACCCTTTGTTTGGCTATGCGAGAAATTCCGGAGCAGGAGTTCCAGGATTGGCACAAGATTTTCGACACGGCTCAGATGACGGTTGGCGGTAACCGTGCCGAAGAGGTTGACAAGGCTGCTGAGCTCATTGAGCACGACTTTTTCCTTCTTGGCGCTACGGCTATTGAAGATCGACTCCAAGATGGTGTTCCCGAGACAATTCACACGCTACAGCAGGCCAATATCAAGGTGTGGGTCCTGACCGGTGATCGACAGGAGACTGCCATCAACATTGGTATGAGTTGCAAGCTGCTGAGCGAGGATATGATGCTATTGATTGTCAACGAAGAAAATGCCGCTGATACCCGAGACAATCTCCAAAAGAAACTCGATGCCATTCGTACACAGGGCGATGGTACCATTGAGACGGAGACATTGGCCTTGATTATTGATGGAAAGTCTTTGACGTATGCCCTTGAGAAAGATCTCGAGAAGTTGTTCCTGGACCTGGCCGTAATGTGCAAGGCTGTCATTTGCTGTCGAGTCTCCCCCCTGCAAAAGGCGTTGGTTGTCAAGCTGGTCAAGAAGTATCAGAAAGAGTCGATTCTCCTTGCCATTGGCGATGGAGCCAACGATGTCTCCATGATCCAGGCTGCGCATATCGGTGTCGGTATCAGCGGTATGGAAGGTCTTCAAGCTGCACGAAGTGCCGATGTTGCTATTGGTCAGTTCAGATACCTCCGCAAGCTGCTGCTGGTCCACGGTGCCTGGAGCTACCAACGTGTGAGCAAGACGATTCTCTTCTCCTTTTACAAGAACATTGCCTTGTACATGACTCAATTTTGGGTAAGTTTTGACCAAGAATCAATCGATTACGCTGTCCAACCAGCTAACAATGTCACCTAGTTCACCTTCCAAAACGTTTTCTCTGGTCAAGTTATCTACGAATCATGGACTCTGTCTTTCTACAACGTCTTCTATACCGTTTTCCCACCACTGGCGCTTGGTATCCTGGATCAATTCATTTCTGCTCGGCTACTGGATCGCTATCCTCAGCTGTACATGATGGGTCAACAGAATTACTTCTTCAAGCTGAAGGTTTTTGCGCAGTGGATCGCCAATGCCATCTACCACTCTATCATTCTCTACATTGGTGCTGAGCTCTTCTGGTGGAGCGATCTCATCCAAAACGACGGCAAGATGGCTGGCCACTGGGTATGGGGAACAGCGCTATATGGTGCGGTCCTCCTCACCGTCCTGGGCAAGGCCGCATTGGTGACAAACAACTGGACCAAGTACCACATTATTGCTATCCCCGGAAGCATGGCATTCTGGTACCTCTTCATTGCCGTCTACGGTATTGTTGCACCGAAGCTGGGCATTTCCACTGAGTATTTCGGTGTGGTTCCCAGGCTGTACAGCAGCCCTGTCTTTTGGCTGCAGACCTTTGTTCTCGCGATTCTTTGTTTACTCCGAGACTTTGCTTGGAAGTACGCAAAGCGCATGTACTGGCCGCAGACGTACCATCACATCCAGGAAATTCAGAAGTACAACATTCAAGATTATCGACCCAGGTATGTTTCTTTGCTCTCAGTTCTGAGCGCATGGTCATAAGCTAATCTCGGTTATAGAATGGAGCAGTTCCAAAAGGCCATTCGAAAAGTGCGGCAGGTCCAGCGTATGCGCAAGCAGCGTGGATATGCCTTCTCGCAGGCCGATGAAAGTCAAACACGTGTGCTCCAGGCATACGATACTACGAAACACCGTGGACGCTACGGTGAAATGCAAAGCTCAAGACCCGGCGGGAGGTAACGACTCGAACGCGGCGCGGATGATCGGGACGGCGTGGAAGCCGTGCTTTATTGCGTATGACGAAATAAAAAAAACCCGGACCTACTCAGGAGTTGGACGCTGTTTATTTTTTGAAACCATTGTTGGTTGACTTCTCTTCATTGTCCACCATCACGGTGCCCCCGGTGGTTTAAGCTAGATCCTGCCCCTCCCACCCTTTGCAAACACCCCCCTTTTTTGATTTCTGGTTTATTCTTGGCGTGTCGCGCCCCTTTCTCTCACGGCTTGAGGCCGCGGACATAACGATGATGTTAGATGGCTCTCTGGAGGAGATGAAAAATAGTCTTAGTTAGAATTTTCGTTTTGGGGGTAGGGGACAGGCTTGGCTGGGCCGTACTCGGGTCGGATGTGGCGAGGTCTGGGATGACGGGGCTGGATGAAACTGAACTGGACAGGACGTTATGGAGAACTGGACTGACAATGTATTGTGCTATGTATTTTATCAGGCAAAATAGCCTGTCATGATTGAGGGATTTTGACTCTCGAGTCTTTTATGGTATTGTCTACCGTGCTTGGTAATGCATAATGTGTGAAATCCAGCCGCAATACAACGAAGAAAAGATATTAGCTTGTTGAAGAGGGGCGTGTTTTCATGCTCCATTATAATTGATGGTACCATGTTTTAGAGTTGAAGAATTCCGAGAAGACGACCGCACCTTGGCCGAGGGAGTTCTTTCACTGGGGCACAGTTCCCAAGCATGGTTATTTCTTGAGCAGTGACATTTGGGCAAACGTTGGTTCCCCCCCAACTCCCAGGACAGTTGCTTTGGAAGTCTCTATTGTAGCATCGAGCTCGCAGCTGTAAAGCAAGGCATCTTCGCCAGGGAATTCGCTGAGGAGAGGACTGCAGCAAAAAAGAACCGTAGCCTTGTAGAAAAGTAGCCTGATGACAAGAGAGCACTCCTTGCTCAAAGCCCCCCCTCCCCCCCTTCAAAAAAAGTCCAAAACAAGACAGAATCTGCAATCGTTAGCCTGGCTGTAACCTCTCAAAGGTTGCTCGAACCACAATCGAATGCTGAATCCTGCTTGGAGTGGGTTGTTGTCACTTCTTATTGACCGCCTAAAAGCGAAGGTATGACGCGGGAACCTTCTCACTGTTGTATTGATGAGTCTAAATTCGGCCTTGGAGACAGTTGCATGTATTACAAACCGATCCTCAGTGTCAAGCTATTTCTAGAGCACTGGTCATAACTCGCACACGAAGCTCTCGGTGGGATCGTATGCTTTCTCATCCCCACGAATGCCATTTCCTACACAGAATTCCAAGCCTCTGGGCCGTGCGAAGGATCTTGAGTTGTCTGCTCAAATTCTTATTCTTTGATGATTCAATTTCAAGTCTTTTCAAATTCCTTGAGGTCAGGAGCCACATCGAGCGCCGGTTGGTAATTATGCGAGTGGGTGACTTGTTATAATACGTTCATTTCTGCAAGCACAAGGGTCTATATAACCTTTCACCGATAGACTTGACATTCTTTCCTTCTTTTTTTCTTTCGTTCTTCTATTTTATCAACGACAAAAAGCTCCTTTGTGCAAAATTTGTAAATGCCACCCAAAATTTCACTACGCTATCATTAACTAGAGAGGCACTGCAGAATAGAGGTCTAGCTTTTCAAATGCACTCGAGGCTTGCAAAGGACATAGTAAGCACATAAGTTATTTTGACTAGGAAGAGCTTTCTTTCCCTAAGCCCCTAAATGGCGACTCCAGAACTACATGGACACGGAAAGCATTCTAAGAAAAAGAATGAAAAGAAAAAGGAACGCCCACAAGTCCCCGCCACAAGTCTTGTGCTTAGTATTGAGCGGTGCATCTTGGCTTTGAGATCAGTTAGAAAGAAGACAATAGCGCATAGATAAGATGCTGGAGGACCTTGCATCTTTAAAGCAGTGCCTCACGGGATGAGAAGATGTTGACTACTCACTACGATGTTCATGCCGCATTCAAGGTAGTCTTTGTCCACGAAGCCTTCCGAGACTTTCAGAATTACGCACAAGTGATAGAGAAGCTTTCCAGCCAATCGCATTTTCAAGCGGGATACAGAGTCATCCACTACCTTCCACGGGGTCAACCCAAGGTTTGGTACCAGAAGACCAGTCCGAAAGGTCGTACAAAAGCTAGGCTGAAGCTGGCGTGGTTCTCCATCCCGTCCACGTATAAGAATACGCAAACTTGGTACTGCGCTGTAGTCTCTTCATTTTTTTTTCCCCCTTGTATAGAGGATTTTGGCACTGGTGCTGGCACACAGTCAAGCCCCTCAATATACCGCACTTGGAAGGTTATGCATACAGGCAAGGGAAGCATACTGATGGTCCAATGGGCTCTGCTATGCGGCATGGCCGTTTCCCCTCTGAACATGTAGCTCGTGACCGTCAAAGAGGCCCATAAAAAAGCAACCACACATCAATCATTGCATTATCAAGCAGGCCTCAGGTATCTTCCCAAGACATGGAGCTCGAGTGAAATGGAGAGAAACCTATGTGACTCGTGGCTTCCCAGCTATTTTCAGTCGAACGTGCTTTCCTAGCGTGCTTCGAAGGCTGCCACCTAATCGCCCGATGGCATCAGAAGATCAACGGTTTGTGACCAGCTTGCAACATCACACACGACCGTGCCAACCACAGTGACGTGAGGGCTGTCGTTTACACAGGTTCCTCCTATCTTGCAGCGAGTGGGCCGAGCGCCTCGAGAGTCTGGATTCGCAGTCTTGCCCACTGTACAAGCGCATCATCCGACTACGGACCCGGAGGAATTTGTGCCAAAGCTGAACCGTGGCGATGTGAGGGTGTTGAGCCACGGATCTACGCGTTCAACCGGCACAAGACCAACCACACCAACCTTGAGGATCAACAGACGTCGTATAACGGGAGTGAGAGACTCCAGGGGTCCAGCCACATTCGGGCTTTTTGATTTCCCCGAACTCATACACCAGCCAAACCTGAGGAAGAAAAAAAACCTGCCGATCACACTTGGATGCATCGTCTTGACTTTGACCCCCAAAAGGGAGAAGTGATGATGCCCCTCCCTCATCACCATCGGTATATCCCTTTGCGGTTAGCCTTTCCAAGACATTGCCCACGCGCTCAAATGCAGCGGGAGGCATTGTCAAACAGTCTGGCCCCCCTCCCCTTTCTTCCCCAGAGCCATAATAGCGTCACCACCATGCCGCAACATGCAAGTCCTGATTCGCTCGCAGCCTGCGACCATCTTGATTTTTGATGCCCACCGCCGCTCGTCAACACCATCAACCCCGGATGAGCCCAGGCAACTGGTGCCTTTCCACGGCCTGATGCTCGGGGCTCAGCCCAACCCTGCTACCTACCCCCCCCTCTCCCTCCTCGCCAACCCAACACATCGAGACAATTTATAAAAAA
>KV875230.1:1651195-1718127 GCA_001879505.1 Calonectria pseudoreteaudii
TGTTGGTGGTTGAAATGATTGACAGAAAAATCCACATTTCCACGGAGCCCGACCACCATCTCCATAGCCTCTCATTCCAGCCCTCATGCACGCACCCATCCCCAACAAAATAGAGAAAACTGCTGCACCTTCTCACGAGAACACATATGAGCACCACATTTATCCCGCCGCTGACGTCCTTCTCATCCCCATTCTCCCCCCCCTTTCCCCGCAGCCAAAAACACGCAGGGTCTGCTGCCTCCTAGCAAAGTCTCTCGCAGGGTCACCCGGGGCCTCCCCCGACCAAGAAATGATGCTATGGGGGTGCCGCGTGGGCAAAAGCCGTGGACAAGGCGTGCCAACTCACATGACGCCTCACGCCCGCCGACACCCCCGCGACATTGCCTCGTCTTTGCATTAGCTGCCATAAACACCTAATAAAACTGTCACTCCCAAGCTTCTGGTTCTCATCCCACCCCTACGTGCCCCCCCGCGTCCGAGATCGTCCCACTATGATACCTAGCCTCTAGTCTCTCCTCCCACCTGGCTAGTCTGGGGAAGAAAATCCGGGGACCCCACGGCATCGACATGGCAAGGGAGCCGGTGTGGGCTTCTGGCCACGGCACTTGGGAGGGTGGCGTGTGTAGTCGATGTGACAAAACGAAATGACACGCGCGCCTAGTGGCACGGCTGGAAATATTGCCTTTCGGCTGGGGAGAGACGGTCTGAACCTTCACAACACCAAGGGTCTCAAATCACCAGATAATTCCAGAATTAAGGTCCGCTGTACCCGTTGTGGCGGGGGCCGGCCCGTTTCTTTGATGTGCGTTCACTATCTCTCATTCAAACAAGTTTGTAGTCCCATGTAGCTGTAATGCAAATGCAGAGTTCCTCCCTCGTAAAAATAAAATAAAACAAAACAAACGCGATCCGATGTGCCCGACGCAACAAATTGTGCGCGATTCATACATGATTGGTATATAATATATATATATGCTTTCCTCGTTAAAACATGAAAATGATAAAAAGTGCTTGGATGATGAAATGGCTCGAGCCCGATCAAGTGAATGATAAGCCAAAGCCTGTATATGTTTGTGTGTTTTGAACCAATTGTTAATGATGAGGGGATCAAGATACCGTCATCTCAGCTGAGTTGACAGAATCTATGAAAAGAAGAAGAAAAAAATGCTGCACAAGGAATAGAGATGAAACCAGAAAATTATACATCTGCCGAAATATCCGCCACCCAATGCAGGAAAAAGAAAATGAAAGAAGAAAGAAAGAAAGAAAAAAACAATGCATGCATGCACGATGCCTTCTAATATGCCAAGGTTGTGAAATGCCGTTCTCGATTCCCAAGTCGGTCAGGACTCAGGGGTGAAGGAGATCCAAACAGGACAAGCCCGAATGACCACTTTTAATTCGCGGGGCTGGTGTGTGTGCCGTTGCAAGTGATCAAAGGGCCGCCATTGTGCGGGGATCGTCGTGTGAAATTACCGATCCGCCACGGAAAGAAGCAAAGGTCATTCAACTCCACTGTGATGATGCGTGAAAACTTTTGAGCGCCAGGGAGGGCAACAAGTCACCCATCCCAGATTCCAACAAAACAAAATAAACAACAAACCCACAAGACACCGCGTGTGCTGTGCTCCCGGCTGCGGCTTGTGGGAAAAAAGAATGGGATATCCCTTTCCCCAGACACACGCTCGCAACGAGGACTGGGTAGATCCCTGCAACCCCGCAATCGTGATCAGCCATCTTGGGCAACACTGCGGCGGGGCGTCCGAGGCCGCGACCGAAGCCACTAGACGAAAAAAAAAATTGCCCCCACAACAACTCTCAGCTCTGTGCAACCACACTAGCCGTGCACCCTCAGCGAAATGAGTGGTCATCCTGGCCTCGACTTTTGTTGTTCTTTCCCTTGTGTTAAAGCGGAAGTCGAGGGTCGGGAAAACGGCAGGGTTGGTGCGGAGGCGGGTTGGAGCTGTCAAACCGCCTACTAGTGCATTCCTCATTCGCTCTATCGGCCAACCATGGGTGTCACAAGCTCAATGCTCTTAGGTCGAGAGTAGGTCCCAGGATGGCGTGAGGGAAGAGGGCGATCCATACCGCCAGAGCTGCTGCCATCATAGGTATAGGCACCGCCGGCGTAGTAGCCACCGTCATACGTGGACGAAAAGTAGGCCGCAGACGGGCGGGAGTAGGAGTTGTGGGGGCTCGTCGCAGCGCTGCGACTAAAAGGCCACAGGTTGCTGGTGCTGCCCGTTGGCGACGGAGGGCTCGGGGGGCGCACATTGAGAGACCGGAGGGCCGAGATGGCCGAAGTGTGTTGGTAAGCTGCGGAGCCGGTACCGGGAGTGATCGGTGGAGAAGTGAAATGCATGGAACTGGGCCGCGAGGGTGAGGCGCGAGGGATGATGTCCCTAGGTTCCGGGTTGCCCGCGGAGTAGAAGGGGTAGTTGCCGGATGCGTAGCTGCGGACAGAGGACGCGTGCTGTGACGTAGAAGTCTGATCAATTCGGCGGCAACTGGAGCGTTATTATTAGCAACACGAACTCGAAGCGCTGGGGGGGAAAGGTCAAGGTGGAATGCTAAGATCCACAATCTCGAGCAAGTTTTGTACGTACTTGTCGGAGCAGTAGAGACCCATGTCGTCGTGAGGAATGAATTGTTTCTCACACGTCATGCTATACCAGCGAGCCGAAGGTTAGTCCAAGGTTCTTTGAATTTGAGCAAGGGGCGGTGGTGTGGTGAAGAATCATCGAACTGGCGGTGGATGACGCATCTGCGTGCTGCCAGGGCGAAGCAAGGAACCCGATACAGGGCTGTGCTAGGTGGGTTGTGTGGGTGGACAGAAACCCGTCGAAAAGCAAAAAAGGCACAAGGAAAAAGCAAATAGATGCAAAGGAACATTCGAGGAATGACGTGAGACGTACCAGAATTGAGGAAAACTCTCCCGTTCGTCCTCCCAGGACTCGGTTCTCTCGCGTTCCCGTTCACGTTGGCTCCGGCCGAGCTTCTGGGGAGTTTGTCGTCGAGTCATGGAGGGCCGCTTGTACTTGGTAGAGTCGGTTGCGGTGACTGCTTTTCGCACGTCCGTCATGGATGTGTTGGGGAGGCCGTGACCAGACTTCTTGCGACTGTGGTGCATTGTGCAGGAAGGTATAGAAGAAAAGAAACAATGGAAAGTGGGAAAATTTTGGGCCTTGAATGGCCGGGTGCGAAGGGTATGATATGACCAGAGGAGAAGGGTGTTGGTGGAGGTGGAGGAGCGGAATAGATAAAGAGGGAAGGTATTAGTACAAGTACTGATAGCGCCTGGAGCCTGTTGCTCTGCGGGCGGCCGAACACTCTTTCAGTGGTTCGACTGCGGGGAGGACCTTGCTTATTCGGCCTCTAATTTTTAGTTGCCAGGCCTGCCAGGTACCAATGCTTCTTTTTTGTCGCTTATCGCTAGGCGCCAGAAACCGACCTCAAAGGGGGTTGCGAAAAAATTTTCTTGCCTATGTCGTGCGCGAACAAATCAATAATGTGTGATGCCAGGGTTGATGCTCCGAGGTGGCAAATTATGTGGTCGGGGCGCCTACACATGTGCAGGGACGAGAGGATGATATTCCCCGAAGGCAGAAGACCGGTGGGTGTTTGTGTGGAGAATTTTTTTTTCTCTTCACGGGTGGTGACCAAGCTGGACGTTGGACCAAGAAACGACAGGACAGCGTGCGCAAGCTGGTTCAAGCAGCGGTCGGGTTTTATGAAGGGGGGTCCCTGGATTTAATTCCCCGTTCCCGGAGATCTCGATGGGACAAAAAAAAAAAAAAGTGCCAGGGAACTGACGGGAGACAGACTCGATGTTGCGTCACCGATCAGGCACTCGCAGGACTAGCAGATCTGCGGCGTGGGGACGAGGCTGAGCTATCTCAGGTTCGGCACGGTCGAGGATGCGTCGGCTGCTCTGGATAATTTTAAACCTTCAGCGGGCGTCGCGGTGTCAAGTGTTGCGTATCCGCAGTTAAAGTCAAGTCGAGTTTAATGCCAAACGGAGCTGGGGGTGCTCTCCGGTGCGATGGGTGAGGGGAAGGGGGGGACAGTTCAGTTCGGCGGTGATTTAGCGGGCACCGGGGGTGTGAGCAGCTGGCGATCTGTGTTTGTGCTGGTCGACGGCGGCCGGGGGTGGTTGTACAGTGCTAGGCGGTTGGTGTTGGCGAATAAGCGGAGACTTTTGGCTAGCTCGAGCGAGAGAAAGCGAGCGAGGCAAGGGGGATAGGGTGAAAGGAGATGAATTAAGAAGACAAAGAAAAGTCAAATAGATTATGGGCTTGACCAAGTCTTGTCGGTCGACGACTCGCGCCCAGATAAATAATATTCTGCAAGGCTTGTCCACGCGGCGGCGTGGGCGAAGTCGGGGCACGCGAGACCTTTTGTACGAGATGGCTTGCGAAAAAGTTGGGGCACCTGTGACTCGACTGTGGTCGTCGTGATTGAGTGAGCGAGGAGCCGAAAGCGGAGATGGTTTGCCAGGAGGCCGAGCCAATGGTCGTGGGCAATCGACACTGCAGCTATCGAGCACACCGCGCAAGGGGAGCGTGGATCCGTTGGTTGATGCGAGGTGAGGGACGTGCAAAGACGGGCAGGGCCTTTGCAGGGAGGAGCAGCGGCAGCGGACCTGGTTGGTAAAAAAACTGGCGACTTCTTGTGACCCTTTTCGGTGGGTTCGTTCCCGTTGGGGATTTGTGGTGTCTGTGTAAGTGGCGTGGTGTGGTAGCAGTGTGTCTGGTAGGGCCAAGATTTGGGCGCGTGCGAGGGTGAGAGGAGAGGGAAAGCGTGAGCGTGAGCGGGATTGTGTGCGCGAAAGTGTATGTGTGTGCACCTTTCCAAGTATACGTGAACCAGCTGAGTGACCTCGCTTCCTGAACAGTGGTGGGAGGGTGTCTGACGCCCGCTGACTGGGAACGGACTAGAAAGGCGTTGAGGCCAAGTAAACCACGGGAGCCTGACAACGGGCCTTGCGGTATGGTATGGGCGGGTTTGCTTAGAAGCAGCACAAGCACGGAGAAGCAGGCAGCTAGGCGTTTGAGGAGGTGGAGGAGCTGGTGGCAGATTGATAAGAGCTTTTTTTGGCGATGCTAAGCGCGGGCACGGATATGGGAAGGGGGGCACGGTAGACTTGGCAGAGGAACGGCAATCAGAGAGTATGGGGCCGTCCACCAGGAGATGGGTGGATGGGGGGGGATTCAGGAAGGATTGGCAGAGAATGAGATCCAAAGAACTGAAGAACCACGGACCATCAATCTTGCTTGCTTGGGGCTGGCTTGGAGAGGGTCAGGGGAGAGGGGGGGAAACTGGTTTTCTCGAGGATGGGGAAAGCTTCAGTTCTTGTATCTTAGGGCGAGCTACCTAGCTACCAGGGCCAGGAGCTCGCTCAATGGGCAGAGCAGAGAGCATGGCGTGGGCGGCATGGGCGATTCGAAACGAGCAAACCACCAGCCGGCGGCCCAGAGAGCACCGGAGGCGGCAGACTGGCGAACCAGGGAATATGCAGCCAGTCAATGTTGCAGCCATCGACCATAGTGTGTGTTCCGGCATGTCTGAACGCTTGGGACTAGTAGGGGCTTGCACATAGTTGGCTGGACCATGTCCGCATGTCCCAGAGCAGATGAGGGGCAGCAAATCTCATCATTGTGCCCATAGGCCACGACGAGAGATCCTTGGCGCAAACAAGCGCACAACAAGCAAGCGCTCGATGGACGGACGAAGAGAACAACTTGTGCTGCTTTGGTGAGCTTGGGTTACGCACTACCTACCTGCGTCGTGCAGTCCCAGGGCTCCGTCCATCCCGATCGGAGCTAGTAGCATGGGAAATGTCAGGCACGCACCCACCTCGAGCAACTCTTCCTTGCCCCCCTCGTCCTCCAGCAAGGTTGTTCTCTCGAGGGGCGTGCAGGTAGCCTCAGAAAGAGGACCCAGCCTGACCAGTCATTGGAGGGTGTGGGGAGGATTGCGAGATGAGAGAGAGGGCGAGCTGTGTGGGTGGGTGGGTGGGTGGGTGGGTGGGCAGCGCAGCTCGGATTGCTGTTGCTGGACACCTTTCTGGACACTGGAGAGAGGGCTAAGACCAAGGTCCAAGGGAGGGGTGGGCAGGTGACGGGATAGATTGGGATTGGATTGGAATGGCCTTAGCTTGACCTTGGCCATCCATCAGCATGGTGCATGGCAAGGCATGGCATAGCATGGCGCAGTATAACAGCGACCATGGCTACGGTGCAATTCTTGGGATGGTAGAGATAATGTCATTAGGGTAGTGCCGCAAGATGTAACGCCGATGATGCACTCGAGGTCGAATAAGATCCAGAATTCAGATCAATGAGGCCATCCAGGTTGCTGGCTGCCAATTCGCAATGCCGTCAGGGATCGTGTGTACACACTCACGATCCGTGACAGAGACGAAAACTGTTTACATAATTTTTCTTCCCTGTTTCTCTGTAAGCTCCGTGCTGCACCTTCCCCACTGAATTGAGGGGTCGCCTCCACTGGACCGCCCACTGGGGAAGGAGAGAGCCACTGTTTTTACTGGGGACGGGGGGCACCGCAGGGCCGCAGAGCCACTGAGAGGGGCACGCAGCGGACTATTTTTACGGGGAGACAGTGCCGGATCGTGCGTGCTTGAGAGGCGGTCCGCTAAGCTGACTACTGAAAGACGTTGTGGTCCTCGTCTCATCCACCCTGCTGAGCACGTTTCCCGTCACCGCAGTACGTCTTGCTGAGTGATTCTTGCGTATTGCGAAGCCATTACGCCAACAAAACTCTGTCGATTGACATTGGCAATTCCGCAGTCCCTCACGGCCCATTTTGTTAATCCGGACTACCGGGGTGCATTCTTGGGTTATTCTGTTTTTTTTTTTTTGAGGCCACCTTTGATGATTGACAAATGAATTTCGACTGCTGGTCCGACTACCTTGCTCAGTAAAAAAAAAAAAAAAAAAAAAATTGGCCCCCTTATCAAGCACTGTGTTATCATTACTGAGGTGTGAGATGTGAGAGATGCGAGGCCTGAGCTTCGTTTCCACCGGGCCCCGAATCCGAGCGGCTAAACATTGGAGACGCATATCGGACATGTCGGGCCCGGGTTAACAACCTTTTGGCCTGGCATGCACCGGGAACTTGTGCGGACGCAGGGAGGCTTCGGGGCAGCACAATTGCACGCAGCAAGAAAGCAAATTGATTTGCCAGACACGGGCTCAGCAAGGTCACTGCCGCCGAGGCACAACAATGGGGGCAAGAGAACCCCAGGAGGCACCGTCAACCACCGTCACCATGCTAACTGAATTCGACTGTCAAGACATGCGACAGATACAGACAACCACACCACCTCACCTTGCACCTTGCACCACATCATTGCCGCAGTGACAGGCAAAGATCAACCTGGCAGGCAAGCACCGTGTTTCTTTTGCGCTGCCTTTTCAGCACAGTCACAATCACAAACACAAGGACCAATTCAAGTCAATCTCGGCATTCCCTTAGCTTCTCAAGGATTTTCGTCGCTATCCCCAGCAACCTGCGCATGGAACCAAAGCTGGCCAGCCTATCCATGCCAACTTGCCCTGTGCTGCGCTGCGCTGCTGCAACCTGCACTGCACGATGGTATTACCTAGCTTCCCTTTTTTTTTTTATCTGTGCACTCTTGCGTCGGGAACCGGAGCCGGGTTGTCTTTTTTCGAGCTTGCCGGCCTATTCGTGATTTCGCTGTCCACATGCCATGCTCCAATGCCGGCTCGCAGGTCACCGCTCAGGTCATTTCGTGCCTGTCTCGTCCTTAATTCCCCTCTCTTCATCTTGCTCAATTGACCTCAGGTCCGCTGTTATCTCCCCCGGACTCGCTCGGCTTGTCAGGCCAGTTCTGTCTCAGCTGGGACCTTTGTAGGCTAGTATCAGTTGTGTGACCCCCTCTCCTCGCCCTTCCCTTCTGAGCCAATTTGCTATGTTGGACAAGATGTGGTCAAAGTAAACCAGACCATCTTGCGGCGGCGCGAATAGCCTGCGGGGTTGGGTTTGGAACAAGCGGGGCCACTGATGAGCTACTTCACCCCGGACAGGCCAGACAGGCTGCAAACTCGGATCTTGATTGAGGGAGGGAGGGGGGCCACAGAGACAAGGACGAATCGACTCACTTGAGTCAAGACGTTGGCTTGCCGGGCATCAGGGTCTTGTGCCCATGAGGCCCTGTCATTGTCTACAAGACCCCTCACCTCATTCCTAGGGTCACTAATCGGGGACAATGGCCCAAGCCAATTGGGACCGCCAATCCTCATGCAAGGACATGACTTAGCCACTTGGACTTTTTGCAGGCCGATACGACGCGACACGGCACACGTCGACGATAGGACCGGCAGGTGTGCGTGCACCTGGAGAACGGGGACTGACGTGAACGAAAGCTGGAGCAACTCGGCAGCACCTTGAAGGCTGGTTTGGGACCTGGCACTACGCCCACGAGGCAAGCATCAGGGTCGTGGTGGGATGGTTGGAGCTTGCGTGGGGGTCACTGGCGCTGGTGCCTTTTTGGCTCCGTCCGGGGTTGGTTTGCACATCATCCCCATTCTTGACAGCTGGGGGAGCTATGTTGCTCTCGGACTGTGTCTGTCCCAACAGAGGTTGTTGGTGTGCGTGCTGCGCCTTTGGGCATCCAGCCAATCTAGACGAGGGAGCCTGTGTGTCCTGCCCATCCAGAACACCCGCACAGTCCTGACGGTCCGTAGCTTCTTCCATGATCTGCAGGACCGAGGTGGAGTTGTGCGGCTCCGTTCGGAACTGGCAGCTCGTCGATGTAACCTCTTGGTCCCATGGCACAAGCTCTTTGACGTGTTGCCCTCAGGGTCGTCCGTCGTCGTCGAGGCTCCCCACGCCCAAGACACCGACGCCATGTTCCATCCATGAGCGCCCAGCTTCTCATGCAGCTGCGCCGCCGACGACAGCGTGCGTGGTAGAGTTGCATCAACCCACGATGAGGAAACAAGGTGAGACACGGGAGAAAACGCGACATGGAAATTGCGTGCACGCAATGCCATGCCCCGCACAAGAAAAACCGATGACAGCTATGATATCCGATTGACATGTGTATAAGTGGTATGCTACGTGTTGCGCTCGCAATTGTGACCTTGGCCGTTTCGCAGGTGCAAGGCTCGGCCCACTCCCGCTCCTCCTCGCCAACATCCCAAATCTCTACCACCTTAAGGACGAGTGGGCCAGTTGCGGCTCAGAAGTCGCCCACGGTTTGATTAGTTCCGAGAGGAAAAAGGAAATAATCGGGGGTGAGCGGCTCCGGTATTCATGCTGAGCAAGGAATATAAAAGTAACATAGCAGCAAGTAGATTTTACAATGAGCAAGCGAGAGAAAAAAAAAAATTTTCCTTTCGTGGAGTGGATTACCCGAGGCGCAATTCGCAACGGTTGAAAATCACATCATCTGTGCTCACGGGCCAATCGTTCTGGCACGCTGGGGCTTCGGATTGCCTCGGTGCAAGAGATTGGGGATTTGTTCTAGGCGGTCGAGAATGCCACGATGGCGAGACTCGGGCCAATCCCAGAGTTGATGGGGGTTCGCGACAAAATGATCGAGATGGCAAAAACGCCCACATTGACAGCTGCACCCTAGTTTGGCGTCCCGATTTGCCATCTGAGCCAGACTGGGCTGGGCTGAAGGGCTGGGTGTGGATGGGCTGGTTATACTCAATTCATCCATGTGCAGCCATTTCAACCAACCAGCCGGCAACCAATCCCTTGGATTCAATCCCTCCCATTTCGAGAAAGAGGCGAGTGGAGGGCCTCGAATAACCCGGACATGTTGGAATGATAGGCCATCGGTCTCTCTCCGGGGTTGATGAATGTTTGGACGGATGTGAGTCAGGCACACAGACGCACACAAGCGCACGCACGCACACACACACAGACTCACTCACTCACTCACTCACTTGGCAGATTGGATCTAAAATGGTAGTGCATCTCGCCATTAGAACACCCCGGGTGTTGCACCACGAGGGGTCCAGTCCAGTTGCAAAGTAAGGTAAAATAAAATAAAATACTCCCGAGATAAGGGGCCTGCCGGTTCTGGACCTGTCCTGGGGGGGGAGGGGGAATGTGACCAGGTACGAAACAAGTTATTGTCGACGCGCCACACCCGCCCATATATTCTTTTTTTTTTCGTGTCCTGTCCGTGCTGAAGGTAATAATTAGTTATCTTGTTTCTCCAGTCAATCAATCAGCCAGCCCGTCAATCATCTCCTCGGTCCTTGTCCGGCCGCACCGGAGCCCGCCGTAGCGCTTTCTGGGCTCGGATGCTGCAGGAACATAACGCCCGGCTCTTATCAAAGGCTTCCAGAGCAGCCCTTATCGCCAAAGGGGACCCTCCGTGGATCAACCCCCCCCTCCTCGCATCTTCGCATCATCTCCCATGTCGTGCATCCCGTCGACAAACCGCCGACCCACCCCTTCCGCTTCCTGCCGGCCGCCCATGGCTGCCCGGGCACCGACGGGGAAATCCCAGATTTAGCTATCGGGCACTGGGGCAGACGGGCAGACAGGCAGACATGACACTGCAGTGCCTCGCATTGGCAGAGGTGCTGATGCTGGCTGTGCCTATCATATGTCCCGCCAGAGATGCGAGAGACGGGGGTGCGAGGGAAGAGACGACTAAACTACCAAACCGCAGTACACGGACAGGCGGGTACAGACCATGTTGACGTGCGGGGCGACATGGCACTGCCGAAGTGCAGACGTCGTCGTGTCCTGACGGCTTCTATTCGTGCTTCCAGCTGGAGTTGAGGTGCCGTTGTCACTCGCTCTCGCCAGCCAGCCAGCCAGCCGGCAAGCAAGCCAGCAAGAGTTACTTCCTGGCTGCATTCGTTCTCTTCGTGCTTATCGTCAAGCCATGTCTACCGGCGCCATGCCCGCGCCCCTCGTCTCTCTTCCCTCGTCTCTCCTTCGTTTCCCCATCGCTTCACTGGCCGACGATCCGCCAGCTATCGGTCCCCGTGACTGCTTATCTTGCGCCCATCAGTCGCTCTCTTGTCTTGCCTGCCGCGGCAGATGACCCTTTTCTCTCGGACGCGGGTTACTGTTGCATCGATCCTGGCTCCTTCTGTCCCATCTGTCCCTCAGCGTCGGATTCTCTGTGACGTGGGTGTTCATCGGCCCCTCTCCATCCACCACGACGGCCATCTTGCCGCCTCCATCTACCCGCTGCATGTCCCACCCTCCCCACGCTTTGTGTTCCATCGCCGCCACGGCCTTGAGCCGTCGACGTGGACGCACCCAAACTTATCAGCCCATAAACCCGACTCTGGCCTACCTTTGCTGCCATCACAGCCTTTGCCATTTGCCATGCCGTGTCCAGCGCCCTCGGGGCTTCCGCTTTTAACCCTCCTCGGTCGTCCGAGTAGATACGGCTGATGTGTGATGGCGTCAGATGAATGCCACATCACAAGGGCACACCGTCTCTGCCATGTCCAACACCATCATCATCACCATCATCATGGCATCATTTCGACCCCCCGGTGCCTTTCACCGCAACTAGCCGCTCACCGCGCGAGCCTACACGCTTACACCACACACCCCCGTCACACCATTCGCTGCACGTATTCGAACATTCCATGTGGCCAAGATCTGCCCTGCAGCTGCCCCAGAGCTGACCCAGGCAAACGAAGACGGGGGGGGATGATGGGGGTGTGTCAACCGTCGCAGTTGTGTAATTGCACCATTTCCGGCGGCTTTGTTGAGGTCCCAGCCTGTGGTTCCTGAAAATGGAACTGAATGGCGTCAGTCCATGTCGTGATTGTGTATCGCGCTTGGCGTCTATCCCCAAATTTCTCGTTTCTTTTTTTTGGCGAGGGTTATCCAGGGTCCAAAACATGGTTTGGCCAAAAGCAAGGTTTTTGTTTTTTGTTTTTTTTGTCTTTGTTTTTTTAATTAAATGCATTACACCGAGACGTGTGTATCGGCATGCACTGTTTCGTTCGCTCCTGCGACTCCTCCCCAAGTATAAGCAGGCAAAAAGCTTCCAATACGTGAAACCGCCAAGGTCGTACCTTAACTTTGTGTTGTGGAAACTCGGAGTTGTCGGTAGATAAGTCCGCGGATAAACCCCCCTTTGGACTGAGCAAGGTTTTCATATGCAGTAAACCATATATGACGGTGAACAAGAATTGCGTCAGGGTATGATACATGACACCATGAGATCCTGAATGCGTACCTTTGTCGTGATTTTTTTTTTTTCTTTTCCTCATCATGGGAGGCAACTGTTGACTCACTCTATGCGGTCTGAGCGGGTTCTCAGCAAACGAAAAATCTCAAACACCGCTGAGATATGCTACTGACGAAGCGGTTTGATTACACAAGCTTGAGACATCAACCGTCATGCATACTGCGTAGTTCATGCCTATGAAACGGGATGATCTAGCAAGCCTGGAGCATGGTCGGGTTTCAGGGTCCTGGTTTGATTTGAGTTGTTTCTGAGCTTTGAAAAAAAAGGAAATGGTGTCTGGGGTCCGTCGTCACCGCTACATGTTGTACCTTCGGCTTCGCCGGACTATGAGCCAGTATTTGAGGGGGGGTGCCATGATTGCGAAAGCAGAGACAAATATCTTCCAGGCAATGATGGTTATTGTGCTCTGGTTTAATGGTTTAAGGGGGTTGTCCACTCGAACTCCTCGTCAGAAGGGCTGGGTTTCTGTTGAGAAGCTCCTTCTCGAGCGCGACTGAATTATTTGACAAGGATAGTTTCTAATACTCCCATGATATCTAGAATATTCCACACGTACTGGGGGCTCTATATCATGCCTAGTTTGAGCGCTGGAGCCATGAACTAACTGACTGCATGGCTGTCTCTTGTCAGTTCATATTGTTGGATCCGTGGATGAAGCAGTAGGTAAAACCGGAGCTATGTTGAGTCTGAAATTCGTCTGCCCTTTTTTCGTAGTTGATTATCCTTATCAGGTCGATTCGGTTGGAAATTACACATTGTTCAATAACAGGTAGACGGATCGATGTGAAAGTTTCCAGTGCTAACTAAGTGACACATTACACATTGAATGAAAAAGCCCACATAAAAAATCACCATTTACAGTGCATGTCATGTATTGCGAGAGTCGTGTTCATCTGCCATGTGTGTTGCTCCTCGGCAAGTTGTTGAGAACAGGGAGGCTGTATAGGGTAGTGTCCCGTCGATTTTGGTAAAAACTCCCCACCAGTAGATCGTAGTTGTTTCGTCCTCCCATCTATTTGGTTCTTGATGATTCTCTGTGGAGATAGAAGTATTCATGGGAATATTGTGTCAAGCGGCGTGAGGATCTATGGGTGTATGAGAGGCGTAATAATTGTACGTTTGAACGCATGTGTCTTGATAGGAAAGGCATCGTTTTGTTGTATTGTGCAAGAACGAGTTTTGAGGGGGTTTCCTGTTGATTTGATTTTAGATCCCAACAAGCATTCTGATCGCTGTATCACAGGATTCAGAAGTATGCACATAGGCAGCTTGCTCCTCGATTTCCGATCTTGTGGAGCTTCTGTTGTCACGAACGGCCTTTGCAAATGACTCCAAAATGATATATCGGTGTTATGGAATGCGGTCAACCTAAAACCCTATGTTGTTGAATCGGAAAATATGACTCTGCATGTATATCTTGGAGAATAACGCTAAAAGAGAAGCGTCCTTGGTCGGTTGCGATGCATGGTGTTTGTGCGAGAATGAATCGAAACGGAGCTTCGCGATGCCCCTTGGATGCATAGCAATACACTTGCTGCAGCGATGTACCAGTTGTATTTCAAGGATATGGATAATTTAGAGTGTCAAAACTCACCCCTAATGAATCAAACATGCCTTCAGACGGTCCCAAGCTACCCAATTCAAAGAATGATAAAAAAAAAAACGACGTAACCAGGTCCTTTACATTTTAGGTTGTCATAAAAACTTGAGGTAAGCCAACGCAATAAGCTTTATGCAACAATGAGTTTCAACTGGATTACAACGGCCTCATTACTGTATGTTCACATTACCTTTAATCGCGATATATGTTCCTACTCTACGGAATCGCTTCTGTCAGTATGGGCTAAGCACAAACTGAGCCTTTCCCAACTCAACCCAACCCAACCCAACCCAACCTAACCACAAGAGCGCTCCACTGAGATTGTGCGGCAGGCGTGACTGGAATGTCCCTTGATTGAACCAAATTTAGACATGACGATTGCTTTTTGTTGCCATTGACAACTATGGGTCTTTGGACCCCGTGACGCTAGCCAAGCCTGTCGACTTGGTCCGAAGTGGATTGCGTGGGTTAGGTTTGTTGTCTCTTTTGGCTTAATAAATGGACACATGCAACCTTGCGGTGGCGCAGCACGTCAAAATAATGCACGGGATGCAGGAGACGAAAAGCGAGGGAGATGGAGGGACAGCATACGCCGCAGCGGAGCATGACCAGAAGCTTGACGACGGGCTGTGTAGCGTCTGAGGGAGTTGAGATTGGATCGGCTCGACGACAGATAAGATCGGCATATTAATTCACTCATACATACCCTTGGTATAGTATAACTAATGTTCAGGGTTGCCTAGTCGAAGAAGAATGAGAAGAAGAAGAAGGGTAAGAAGAACTCAAAGAAAATAAAAAAGCAATTGGACCCTTTGCAGGGTCCGATGCAGTCATGGAGGGCCCAGTTTTCATGTGCAATGGATTAGCCTTGCATCACTTCCTGGCTTGGAAAAAGGTTAAATGGATGACAGACGGACCCCACGGGTTGCGATCCAAGATTGGTGGTGTTTCAAACAAACACCCTGGTTATGCGTACTCTGAAATGCCAACGGGCAAGGAGTCGTGTACTGACGCCAATTGGCGCACTTGATAGTTGGGAAACATCGGAAGATACATCCGTGCCTGTATAATAAGTATTTGCGCAAACCTGAAACTTGAACTCTTGGGAAGCAATGAAATAGAACACAATACAGACAAGCCACAGATTGTCCTTGGCAATGAAATCCCCTGCTACGGCCACTGTGGACAGTGAAACCCTGGAAGAGAAACGAATGAATGTGGAACAGTTTTGGATCATGAAGCAGAGCGTGAGGTGGATACGTGGGCCAAGGCGTTTTCAATGAGGCGTACATACACGTACGTCTCGTTCGTTTCGGTGTTCATTGCACCGGCGACCGGGTCGCGACGATCCGACCCCTCAGTCAAGACAGGGCATCGTTGCGTTCCGCGCGCAAAGACAAGCAAGGTTGCTCTCTCGGGGATGAGACAGGCTGCGGGTACTTTCCCCCCTAAAACCCGTCGTAAGTGGAACGGGTTCGGAGAGAAAAAAACAACCGGAACGGCGCAGCACCCAGGGAATCCGACGCAGACGTCATCATGGAACTGAATGGGGGAATGAAATGGGGGGCGGGCCTGAATCGAGAGGGAAGCGGATTTTAGGGCGAGTAAGGATTGCGATTTTGATTGACCCAACAATCCAACCTAGGTCCGTAAGCGAGGGCCTGGCCTGATTTGAAACTACATTGTGTTGTCTTAGGGGGCGCTGTTGTGCGTGGAAAAAAAAGGGTCTTTCAATGGTCGTGAAGTTGAGGATAGCACAACTCTGACTGACCTATGAGGGAGGAGATGAGCCAGAAGTTGCCGGAATGCGCATCTGGTTTTCGTCCAAGTTCCACTCAAGGAACAAGAAATGACGATGCTCTCGTGCTTATTGCAAGGCAATTAGGTCAACCCGAAACATCCACACATGCTCGTGTGCGTTATCCGCGTCCTTCAGGACAAGTGTTATTGATTTCGGGGGCTTGTGCAGGCGCTGGGATGGATAACAAAGAAGAAATGCGAGCACTGGTTCAGAGCCGAGGCTCGAGTCCTGGCACACGTTCGGCCGACCAAAAAAAAAAAAAATCTAGATACGTACGCGCAGGGTGAAGGAGGCTTGGCCCTGTTGTCGTGTATCCATCCATCTGAGCCCCTTTTCGTTGCCGTGAACCTAGTTTTCCCACTTGATTACGTCGACAAACTCAATGCCAATTTTCCTCGGCCGTTGCCGTCATCGGGATTACGAAGATTTCATTTCCGTCAAAACTGCACCCCCTGTCGCGTCAGAATACGGGAATATCCTCCTTTTCTTTTCCTTCTTCTTCTTCTTCTTCTATCTTACTGATCCCCAAAGTTCCCTGTTGTGTGCGTGCCATGCAGGCAATCGTACAACTATTGAAGGAGTGTCATTCTAACTATGGGGCCCGTGCAGAAATATTGTATGTCTGCGTATTATTTTTTCCACCTAAACCAAATAACAATGATACCGGAATAAATATATTCTCTTAAAAAAATCCCTTGGGAGGTTTTTTTTCCCTTTTAATTTTAGAAATTGTTGTTATTTCGATTTGGCCAACTTCTACCGTCACAATTGTGTCGAAGTATCTTAGTTAAGATCAGTTAAGGGTTGCATTGTAGTTTCGCTGATTACTTATTGGCGAATGAACTGTCGGCGACGATTGACTAGCAATACCGTCCACACTGTTAGGACATGTAAAACTCTAGGTTCAAGCGATTATAAGATGTTATTTTACTTTTTATTTATTTCGGCCTGTGGATGTTATGTACCCTATCCAGCCTATTAATCACATTCTCAACGAGAATGTTCCACTATCTTCACTTGTATCACATTATGTATGCATGTGCAAGGAGGATAAAAACAATCAACAAGCTCCGGCCCATGAAGGGAGTGATTGGGCCGGGCTACAGCAAAGGACAGTATTTCCAATGTGCAATGTCAGCGTCCTCTCCTAGAACACTGAATATTTCCCACTCCGTTACTCCAAAGCTTTCCTTGGTTTCGCTGGCATTTTCCCCCAAAAGCAAACCATGGGGCGTCAAGCCCGTAAATAAAAAATATCATGTAAAAATCATACAAAGCAAAAGCAAAAAAAAAAAAAGGAATATTTTTCAAATCAGCAACCCCCTAATCAAGGATGGTAATATGTTTGGTGCACATTGGGGCTGCTTTGTTGTGGACTTCGATCAGCTTCCGTCGAGAGTTCCTGAGGTGTTTGTTGAGGCGTTTGTGAAGGCGAAAGCTTGGAAGTGCTTCCCGAGTGCGGGTCGTATGTACCAGAGAGTGTCGCTGGTGAACGAGGAGGCTCCATCATAGTAACCTGAGGAACCCACAAGTTGCCTTGGGCGTCGTACTTGGGCTCCTGAGGCGACTGAGGAGGGTAGGGCGACATGTGCGGGTCGTTGTTGTCCGTGGGCAGTTCGGCCGGCGCTGATGTGCTGTTGACATGAGACTGGACGGTGTGGGGCGAGCTAGATTGGAATGGCGGTGGACTCGTGTTGGGGAAGTGAGATGACCCAGGACTCCACGGTCCTTGGGAATAGTTGGAACCGTCGTTTTGGGCCGGATGGTAGTCGTAGCTCTGGTTCATCGGCTGCTGCGAAGAGACGTTCGTGGACTCGCGGCCGTTGCGCCGGTGCTTGATGATGAACCATGCCACCACGATAATCAAGGCAGCTCCGGCGGCACCACCGACTGCAACTCCCACGATGGCTCCGGTCGACAGGCTGGGACCGGGGCCACCAGGGGGATGTGTCGAAGTAGCTGAGCCGCCAACGTCTCGAGTCGGTGTTCTTACGGCAGCCTCAGCCTTTCGAGTCATGAGGACACTGAGATCTGGTGAGTCAAATCCACCCGCCGGCTTTGTCTTGGTTGCCCCTCCCGTTGATTTACCACCAACGATAGATAGCACATCGGTAGGGACGGCATATGTCGTTTTGTTGGGCTCCCAGAGAGCCCAAGGTGCGTTGTCCTTGTTCTGTCTTCCCATGTCGAGGTTGTGTAGACCCCATTGATCCGGTGAGTCGCAGTCAGTGGTCACGGGAAAGTAACCACCGTGGATAAGCATTTGAGCATTGTTGACAACATTGCAGCTCATGCTGTGGTGAGGGTACTGGCCCGTCCCATTCGTATCAGGGTACATTTTGATCCAAGTGAAGGTTGGCATGGTCAGGATGTAGACGTCGTCGAACCCCAGACTCCCTTCCGCCTCGCCGAGGCCACCATAAAGATAGCTGGAAGCTGTTAGTTGACGAATCCTAGATGCATGGATGAGAGTGCTCACATATTATACGAAGACTGATCCTCAGCCCACGTCACTCCGGCGCAGAATCGGCGGCGCGACTCCGGCACGTCCCCCGTGGCATTTTGTGTATAACTCTTACCGCTTAGAATATCGTAAATAATGATTTCGTCCATGGGCTGTCCTTCCCAAGTGCCGTTATCTGCACCGCGGATTCCACCAAAGTAAATGATCAAGCCTCCGTCTCCAGCGGGGATGTAAAGCATCACACCCTCAGCTCGTCCAACGCTGTCTGGCCCGGTGCTGTTAGTCCAGCTGTTTTTGTCCATGTCGTACACAACCATGTACGAGGTCGGAATTGCGTCGCCGTTCCAGTTCGGGTCCGTGTTGCTATTCATCCATCCTCCGTAGTAGTAAGCCTCTCCGCGATCCGAGATGGATAGACCAGCGCCGTAGCTCAGACCCATAATCGACGTTGATCGGGGGGAGCCGTAGTTGTCCCACTGATCGTTGAGAATGTCGTAAGCGTAGAGAGTAAAGGACCATGGCGTTTCGCTGTAAAATTCACCCCCAAAGAGATAGATGCGCTTGTTGACTGTATCGGGCCAGAAGATGCCGCCGTTCACATTAGGGATGGTAGAGTTCTTGCTGAGGTTGGCGTAGGGCTGAGGCATGCCCGAGTCGGCTACGGTGGAAAGGTCGTGGTAGATTAAGTAAGGATCTAGGGGTAGCATGAGTTAGCTAATATTCAGGGTTGGGATGTCGCCTTCGCGGGTGAGAGTTTGGTGTTTTTTTTGGATGAGGCGTGGGCGTGGGGTCGGCGCAAGCCCAAAATTTACGAGACATACTGGTAACGTTATTATTTTGGCTTCCGCTGTATGTGATTAATCCGCCGTCAATGTACAGCTTATCATCGACGACGGCGGTTTGGTGACCCCATCTCCGGCAGAAGTTGTTGATGGGGTCTCGCTGCTGGACGGAGACACCCACGAAGCAAGACAGCAGCACCAAGGTCAACCAGAGGTGCTCCCGTGCTTGGCCGCTGGGCCGGGAGAGTGAGAATATCATTTTTTAGCTCTCACGGCGATGGCGTCTGCATACTCTCCCAGCTGCTGACCAAAGGGGAGGAGGCGGCCAGTCGTCGACGACGATGGGTCAAGGCTGGATTTTCGGATGAGATGGAGGGCAACGAGCGTCGGAGACAAGACTTGGTTCGCGAGCACGGGGAGAAGGACAAAATGAAAGGGCACGTCGTCCAGGTGTCAGTCAGGGTGTCCCGGGCAATCTCAAGGCGGCGTTAGCGAAGCGAGTGTGGGCTGGCGAGTGTGGGCTGGGGGAGGGAAAAACAAGGCAAGGATGAGCAAGGGAATGACAAGCGTGAGAAAATCGGCAATCTGGAAGGCAGAGGCCGCACAGCGCAAGGCGAATGGATGATGGCAGTGAGAGTGGCGGAGGCGGAATCCGGGGCTAACAATGTGCTCCTTAGTGTCGACTTGCACCAAGACGGTCTTGGGACGGACGGCATCCGTGTTCCTGCTTTGCGTGAGACGAGCATCCATCGGCATGTCTCCTCGTCTTGGTGGTACCGGGCGTGCAGGGCTAGCTCGCAGACTCCCACCACGACAGGGCCTGATTCGCACGGGGCTGGGCGCTGGCTGGGACCTGGGACGCAGCTAGGGAAGTAACACGATGGAGAGCCTCCAATTACTGGAGACAGTGGGCCGCCTCGTCAGCTCCAGGACCACTGACATACAGTCCCCGTCCTGCCCCATCCACCCTCTCCAGTGGCCGCCCAGCACCGGCCCAGCGCTCTCGGTACCGCCTAGCCCTCAGCCAGGCCTCAGGAGCCCACAGGGCTGAATGGAACCGAGTCCACTTTTTCTGGGCCGGAGGTACGTCTACACGTAGTATTCCACGGTCTATCCTAATCATACTGATTTGACACTTGCAAACTCTGTCCACGGCCACGGCGTCTCGGGGCGAAGCGTGCGTGCCGGGGTTCGTAATTAATCCTCGACCTCATCCGATGTCGCCATTTGCTGTCGCCCATTAAAAAATCGTGCAGATCACTTGAAGGATGTCTCTCAGGTGCAGGAGGGTGAAACATGCTGCAAAAAGGACTTCGGATACAAGTACTCGCCATTAGTCCGTCAAGCTAGCATCTGCAAAGATGAATCAGAGGTCGCCGGCACTGTACGTCTCAGCCGCTGTGTCCTTGGACTGTCAGGCGGCAACCAAGCCGCTAATCAGTGCGTGTATGTATGTACAAGCATCCCTGGCCCTCCGTTTCAAGCGGCATCCATCTCATCCACCGACTGACCTTGGTTGCTGCTCCTGGGCCGAGTCTACCGCAGCCAGCCAACCATCATGACCACCACCAGGCGTTGTATGCATCGTATTGTTCACTTGCCCTCCAATCTGCCCAGCATCTCCCCGGCTATCGCACCACGCCGTGGGGTCCTGCATCTCGATTGATTCCAGGTCCAGCGTGGCACAATCCGCTAACCCAAGGTCCGCTGGGAGTGCATCTTCGCGTCGAGCCACAACTGAGCCTGCAGCCCCAATCGCAGCCATGAAGGCCTCTTCCACGCTGGATCCATCTTCTGACTGCAGAATTTTCCCTGCTCGGGTCTGTTTTTCGATTTCAGCTCCCAACAACTGCCACTCCTTCCACAACGTCGCCGTGGCACCTAATCTACCCAATGTCAATATGTATGTCTGGTAGAGCCCCGCTGCCAGATTGGCATCTTCTCCGCTGCAATTTTCAAGAAAGAGAAGGACCAGGGCTCGAAATGACACAGTCCAAGCGCGCTCCCTCTCCTCTACCTCAAGACCCGTCAAGAGACCCAGAAGAAGTTGCCGATCCGGGAGATTAAAAAACGATCCTCCTGACGATGCCGTGGTGAGATGTTGTGATAAGGCTTCCAGAGCCCTCGAGGTATCGGGCAATGCCCCTGGTGTTTTAATCCATATGCGAGATTTAAATCCACGAACTAAATATTCCAATGTCGCGTTGAGATTGCCGATGCGAGCTGAAAGCATTAAACCAAGCCCGCAGAGCGACCCTCCAATACTGTGGTGTTGTGACGCTAACCTCTGTTCGAGATTACCAAGAAAGGTCAAGGCCCCGAAGACACTGGTATCTTTTGGTCCAAGCTGGTCGAGGATCCTGACGCATGCTTTTCGAATTTCGTATGACAGGTTGCTCGGTGGCTGGTCGCTATGCCCTCCTGGCTGGGTCTGGAACAAAGTGGCGTCGAGACCTGACGACAAGCATTGTGACACAAGTCTTCGAATGCTGGAAATTGAACTCTGTTGGCTCAGTCCCGCGGTAAATTGTCTCGGGGAGGGCGGGACACCATTTCGTAGCGACCCGGCGATTTTTTGCCTTGACAGGAGCCAGTGTAAGAGGAGTTTATCATCCTCAGTTGCGTAGTCTGAAATGCCGTTTTCTAAGCAAACGCTGTGGAGCACGTCTGCTGCTCCCCTTCGCGGGTCCAATGCTTTGGAAGTTGCGAGGGCGCTGGTCTCCCCGTGGTGAGCCTCGTCTCCCGAGTCGATCAGTGGGGCCCACTTTAGACCACCACGCAACGCGACAGAAAGCATGTCGTGGTTCGTGACACGCCATGCATTGGCTGGCAGTGACGACAGCTGAAAGGCCTTGAATCGGCTAAGGGATAGCCGAGATTCTATTGCCTCCGCCCGTGATACGATTCTCTCTGGTTTTGCTGCGGCAGCCTTCCATTTCTGCTCCAACGCCGCTTCATCCTGTTCCGTGAACGGGCGCACGTGCTTGTTATCCACGTCGTCTAGGTCGAGCAGAAGGTCGCTAATCTTGAAAAGCTCACGGGAATGGATCTCCTTTGGCGCGGAACGGTATGCTTTATTGATGATGTAGTATTCTTCCTCCCCATCCTTGGGTTTCTGGCGCACGAAGGTCTGTCGTCGCCTCTGATGGGCTCCGCTGTTGAGTATCGGGATGCCAATGCGGGGCCTCCTGGATGCCGCGGGACGCAACATGTTTGGTGGACTTGGCGATTTGCGAATGGAATGGGCATGCGGTAATGATACTAGCCTGGGATCGCGTTTGTGGTTGAATGGCAAAATAACAAAAGGAACCCGAGCCACGAATCGCAGAGGATGGAAATTGCAATGTAACACAACCGATAGATGGATGCGAGAAGAAGCCGGGAAGGCAACCCCTCATAACCTGGCCATTTCTTCCGGAGAACACGGCCGAATATGGACAACTGCTGATACAGCCTACCATGTACTCCGCGGCCTTACGTTGGGAGGTTACAGGTGCTTCAATCACTGTAAACAGGGAAGTTGAGCCCCCAACGGCGCAGACCTCCTCTAGGGCTTAGCGGTCCCGCTGGTCGCTGGAACATCCGGGGAAGGTGGGGTTCAACCAGTGTTGGGTCCTTGGCTCCGGCATATGATGTGGCGGTGCAATTTTGCACCAGCCACAGTATAATCGCACTTATATTTATCCGGTTAAGATTGGTAGACAGGAGCAACACAAGGTAAGTCAGCCTACCAGTTCACTAAGGTAGGCCCGCGCTTCATATCAACCTTGATTTTCGACGTCCTGCGACTGAACCCAGTCGCACGCTCCTCTCTAACTACAAACATCCATCCCAAAATTTCGCGCTGCCGTCACAATGTCTCCTCCTCCGAAGAAACGAAGAACTACAAGAAGCTCCGCAGCCGAGAAGGACGCAACGCCGGTCACCGAAGCGCCTGCTAGCGACTCGGAGGCGCAGAAAGTCATGGAAGACGAAGGGGCTCCCTCCGTAGCCGCGACAACAGAGAAACAAGAGGAGACGCCTAAACCCGAAGCAGACGCCGGTGCCAAAGCCAAGGATCGTATGGCACGCTTCAAAGCCCTACAAGCCAGAGCCAAGTCATCATCCGAGAAGAACTTGAAGGAGGCAACATTGGAATCGCAAAGACTCGCCACAGACCCCAGCCAGCTCACGGCACTGCACAGAAAGCATGCTATCGCATCGCACAAACTGCTCAAAGCGGATGTGGAAGAGGCTGGCGAGGATTTCGAACGCAAGCGGGCCTGGGACTGGACCATTGAAGAGAGCGAGAAGTGGGATAAGCGGGTGAAGAAGAAGGAGGCGCATCGCGACAACAACTCCTTTGCAGATTACACCCAAGAAAGCAACAAGATATACAAACGCCAGCTGAAAAACATCAATATGGACCTGGAAAAGTACGAAAAGGAAAAAATGGCTGCCATCGAAAAAGCTGCAGCCTCCGGTGGCCTGGATATTGTCGAGACGGAGGACGGGGAGCTTATCGCCGTTGACAAGGATGGCACTTTCTATTCAACCGCTGACTCGACCACTTTCGCCCAAAACAAGCCCGACAAAGCTGCGGTGGACCGGCTTGTGGAGGATCTGAAGAGGGCAGAGGAGCAAAGGCTCAAGAAGAGAAAAGAGAGAATGGCCAAGAACGGCGACGATGGCGACGTGACATATATCAACGAAAAGAACAAGCAGTTCAACCAGAAGCTGTCGCGGTTCTACAACAAATACACGGCTGAGATTCGGGACAGCTTCGAACGAGGCACGATGATATGAAAACGGGTTATTGGATAGATTTGCATTTTAGTTTTGTCCTCGCATGGGGTATTAATACATTTTGGCGCATGGTGCAAGGCACAGCCGTTATTTTACAGCATTGTCTTCCTCCATGACTTGCTCGCCAACTGCTCGATATCAGCAGGCTCAATGACGCCAGTCACTTTTTCATCACCGAATGCTTCCACTACCGCTTCGGCAACAGTGTCCACCTTCATTGGCTGGATGCCTGCGGCACCCATGAACTTCTTAAAATAATGACCAGTCAGATCGTTGGCCATAGTGCCTAGGCCGACCATGGCAGCCAGAGGTACCGTAAGCGTGCGCGAGTGATCAAACATGAAGGGGGGGCGAACGTAAAGGCCCCGGAGTTCGGGGAAGCTGTTTGCGATGGTGCTCTCGGCCTGTCGCTTGGTCGTGATGTACCGAGCAGGGAGGACGGGCGCCCCGGCGGCGGATGATATGTAACAGAACGAGCTCACTTTGGCGGCCGCGGCATGCTTGGCAAGCGTGATGGCGCTGTCTCGGTTCATGACTTCATACGAAAACTGGTCGTTGGGGTTGGACGGCTTGATGTCCTCGCCCTCCTTCATCTCCAACGGGTTGATGCCACGGTCGCGCACGGGGGCGAACATCTTGGCTAAGCCGGAGATGGGCGACTCTCGGCCGGAAACAATGCCCTTGTAATCGGCCTCGAGGAGGATGCCCATGCTGTGCACGACGTAGTCCGCACCATTGAGCAGCGGAGCATATGTAGCGGGACGGAGGATATCGCCACGCTCCCAGCTAACCTTGTGTGACCAAGAAGGCGGGTTGCGTGAGGAAGTCACTGTGTCCCACCGGGGTTCACCGGAGCGACTTTTACGGGGTGTGAGTGAGCTTATGTCCAAGGTGGATGAGATTGCAGACGAGAGGGGGAAAAATAAATTACCTGATTGAGGTCACCTCCCACCCTCTGGCCACGGCAAACTGGCAGATCCTGGAGCCTAGAAAGCCAGATCCTCCGCAGACGACGAGCTTCTTTGTTGCGGACATGGTGGTTGTGGCGGTAGAAGAGTAAGTGGTGTGATTTGCAAACGGAAACGGACGTGGATAAATATGAGCTGTGTGCGCAAGTCAGGGTGGCGCTTGGATATGCGGGCTTCTGCTGCAAAATCACAATAAAATTATTCTTACAGAGCAATTGGAGACTGTGGTTTGAGAATTAAGGATCAAGCCGTTGGCCCAATGCACATTTTGGTGATGTCGACAAGCCGCACACGGGAATCATGAAATCATCGTTTGCCCAAGGCTGAAGCTCCATCAATGACACAAGCGAAAGCTTTGGGCCACTTTTGTGGGCAGTCCCGCCCTAACAAAGAATTTCATTGGCCGATCCGAACCTTGTTGACTCTGCGAGGCTGAAGCTCCAAATTATCTTCTCTTGGGCCATGATCATGGTCCATCATCGTCTGCCACCAAAATCCATCGGTATTGGCATCCCTACGCATGCGCATTCACCATGGCACCCCAAAATCAACTTGGAAAGCGCGTCAAGCTGACGCAGATTCGGCGGCCCTTCATTGTTGGAAGCACTGCGCTCCCATTCTCCGACACCAACCCTCGTCCCGCAGGCATCCCCGACAATCACACCCACTCGTGGCAGGTCTTCGTCAAGGGCCTTGACGACACCGACATCACATACTGGCTGCGTCGCGTCCAGTTCAAGCTGCACGAGTCTATCCCCAATTATGTGCGCAGTATGTTTCTCCCTCTCGCGTGCCCCCGATCGTGCGGCATCGTGTGCGCTAACCGCTTAATCTAGTGGTCGAAGGCGAGGTTGGCAAACCTTTCGTCGTCAACGAAACCGGATGGGGTGAATTCGACATCACAATTAAGCTTTACTACGTGAACGACTCGGGAGAGAAGCCACAGACACTCTATCATTACCTCCGGCTGCACCCTTACGGTCGGAACGAGGAGGAAAAGCAGGCCATGGTTGCCGCCAACGGCGAGGTCCGCGCCTGGAGCTACGAGGAGCAGCTCTTCAACGAACCCTACGAGGTCTTTTATAATCTGCTCACGCAGGGCGCCGTGCCAAAGGGCTGGAAGCCGCCAGGCGGCAAGGGCAAGGGCAAGAACCGTGGTCCACCTCCTCTGCCTCCCGCCGACAGCAACGACGTGTGGGAGAAGTCGGCTATGATACCCGCACACAACCGGCCCGGGCAGCCGTTCAGCCTGGAAACGGAGGCGGCCGAGATTAAGAAGCTGGCCGACGCGCAGGCGCAGACCGAGGAAATGACCAAGAAGACCCTCGCCGAACTGAAGGCCAAGGAAGAGCTGCTCGCCAGCCTCAAGGCCGAGAATGCCGCTGCCGCAGCTGCGGCGAAACCCGCTTAGAGAGTGGGCGTGGACCACAGGCGCACCGGCCGAAAGCGCAAGGCACGGAAGGAGGAGGAAGCTTCCGATTAGAGCAGAGATGGGGGCAGGTCGATCCCGTCGGCTGCATATAGCGTCATGCTTGGCCGATCTTCATATTCAGACTTGGTCTCGATACAGGCCGAATCGTCTGACGAGAGGTTCAAGCCCACTGGGGCCGCGGGAGTACAAGGAGAGACCCGACTCTGAGACACCCATTGATGAGTTGGATGCCGGAAATTCGCACCCGCTCAAGCCACTCCCTCCCCTCCGCAAACCCGAGCAGCCCCTCATGCCAATTGAATGTCGTTTTCCCCTGGCCACAGCGTGGCGGCTGACATGATTGCTGCATGATGACGCCCTCCTCAGCCGATCAGGGTTTGCAGACAAGAACGCTCCGGAGTGGCTTGTCCCCTGAATGCAAGAAGACCACCAAAACACGAGCAGGAACAGGGGCTCTGAGGCCAACCACAGACTTGTATGACGGGACAGGGAACGGGCATGTTTGGTGCAGCCAGCCAATCCCGGGCTGCAGGCGGTGGGAAGACGGCAGTCATGTGATGGGTGTATGTAGATGATAATGTCCAAGAAATAACTACGTAAAACATGACGCTAAGCGTTCTGATCAGCTATCGAATCGCGTCGCTCAAATAGTTTCCGCATCTCTATTCGCACATAACATGGCTGAGAGAACTTGGCGTAGCTGCCTAGGCCCTTCGGGTCTTACAGATATGCGCTCATCGTCATCCCCCAACCAAAACATCGTATTCCCGTTTCGTATTTCCAAATTTAGTCTCCCGCCGCAGCCACACACACACACACGACGAGCATATTGAATGAAGAAAAACAATAATAATAAAAAATCAACCCACTGAAATGAAATGCACGAACAGGGAGCCACGCAAGTCGATTTGCATAAGTATGTATTTCAATTGTTTTGGATTGGAGTAGTATCTCATGCTACACGCACGCAGGCTCCACAGGGGGACCGGTTCGCGACCGTCCCATACCGCCATTTGCCTTCCCAACCCGTGTGTTATCTATCCCAACCCAAAAAATGCTGCCCAAAGGGCCATCTGCGCTCGATGTTTGCCAATTTCCTGCCCAAAAAAGAAACCTGTGTGTAACCCAACCCAACCGTCCACCCTATGATATAGTCCTAAATCCTAGGTCCAGTGCCAAGCTGTTGCTTACAGCTTGCGCAACAGAGTGCAGTCATTCCTCCGGGGACCCGACTCGCGACACCATTTGGACAAAAGAGATGTCAACAAGAATGTATGCCATTCGCTTCCAGTGCGTTCCGGCATAACGCCGACTTTTCATGTGGTCATCAGCGTAAAGAGAGAGTGTGAGAAGATGATAGAGCAAAAAATAACAAAAAAACAAAAGCCACACCATGCCGGCCGGTCATGTAACACCTTTTCCGGCCCACCGTTTTTTTAGTTCTCAGGACCCTCTCTCCAGCAAACGCCCAATGTAAAAATCAACGGGAAAAAAAAACAAAGCCTTTTGACTCTTCAAAAGGTCAAACCCTCTCGAACTCCCGCGCCCATCCAATATAAAAAGCAAAAAAATAAAAACTTCAAAAGAGTGTGGAGATGGTCTGTTGTATGTACTTGTAAAGAAATGGTTGTGTTGTTTGCGTGTGTGTGTGTGTGTGTGTGTGTGAATTATCGAGTTGCGGCCTCGTATGCTGGGGGTGGGGCGTCTTCCCGCTCGTCCCAGTTGCCGTGTTGTCGGTTCTTTTCGTCGTAGACGCGCTTGGCAATCTCGCCAGCCATCTTCATGATCCATGCCTGCTCGAGGATAACCGAGGAAGTTTCTGAGCTCGTGCTCTGGTTCTCCAAGCCAGCAACCTTGTCTCTGTTGAGGCGCTTTTGCGCTGCCGTTATGATGGGGCTTCTGCTGAAGTTCTCGGCAGCCTTGGCAGAGGGGTCAACGGCAGAAGTCTCAGTATGCTGGGGCTGCTCGTGAAGATCACCCATCAATGGGTGGTGACCCATCTCGCCAGCGGTTCTGAAGCGCACCTTGTTTGGCGTAGGCGCTTCGGCAATGATAGAGCCTTCGTCCAGGTCCTCTTCAATCGATTCGGGGATCAGAGGCTCGGACATTGGCACATTGACAGAAGCACAGTCTTCATTCTCGCTAGTAGTCTCGGGGGTAGCAGCTTCAGACTTGCTACGCCTGAGGTTGACAACTCTTGTCTTCTTTCTACGACCGGGGCGTGATCGAGGACCAGACCCAAGGGAGAGACCTGTTGTGGCGGAATTCAAGTTAACCATCGAGGGCCGTGCTGGCAGGTGCCCATGAGCTGTGCTGCCGGTATCGGAGAAAGTGTATGTTGTGGTGGAAGCTGAAGTGGAGGCTGCAGCAGAGCCAGCCGCAAACGAGTTGCTCTTTGAGAGACTGGGGGTTCCCGCAGAAGGTGAGGGGCCCTCAGACCTGTCTCCATGGCCAGTCCAAGCACGGAACACAACATCCCGAATGCCCGGTGTAAAGAGAGAGAGAGTGCGGTGGGAATCAGTCAAAGCGGCAAGCCTCAGCAGGTTCTTTTGGGAAAAGAGAGACTGAACTTCGCCGCTTCCGTTCAGCGCAAGCTCTGAAATGTCGTGAGGGTCAAGAAGGTTGCCGTTGGCGTCGACCGGGTCTAGTGGGGGGCTTGCAAGAGGGTCCACACCAGTCTCATCAACGGGCTCCTTGGGAGTTTCGGTGCCCTTGTTCGCCTGGTCAGGGCACCACAGCTGGAGGGATAGTCTATGGATAATAGCTGGCAACTCGTCCATCATAAGGTTGCGCAGCTGCTGCTCAATTGTCCTCTGCAAATAGTCGCGAACGAACTGTATTGAATCAAAGGTCGATGAGACCTTGAGTGATTCGAGTGGGTCATTGCGGAAGACTAGGGTGAGGCCCTTTTGTTTTGAGAAGACGAGAATGATAAACGCTGAGAGCTTGATTTCGGATAATGTGATTGAGAGTGGGATTGTGAGGCCCGATGCTGCGGCTAGCGGCTGCGGGGAAGTGAATGTCGGCTTGGAGTAGAGGTAAGTGTTCAAGGGATTAGCCTAAGTCATTCATATTAGCCCTGCTATAGCTCATGGATGCTGCATGAATTCATTTCATCGCGCAGCCAACCGCGTTGAAGGGGAAATGCGCGTGTCGACGCCAAAAAAATAATAATGCGCCGGCCCTCTAATGCTGCAATGCTGAAGTTTACCCCAGCTTCGGATCCGTCGGTGAATGATTGGTGGGGGTTGACGAGTGTGCGTTGTCGGGCACGAATGAGGACGATAGGGCTCGTGCATATGCACACCGCTTCGAAAATGTGTTGTAAATGAAAAGAAATAGTGAGCTGAAGTAATAGGAATGTTGCGATAGCATTCCGGTGTCCTGAATCGATGTTGTTGAAGCAAGGGGCGATGTCGGGGGTTGTCGGAGCTTGTCGCGAGGGCGGGCGCGGAGGCGGGATGACGCAAGATAAGGGAAGAAAAAAAAGCAACTAGCTATACACACCTGAACTCGGGTTTTGAGAGTCAAAAAGGCATCGCCGGAGTAGGTCATCTTGAAAATGCCTCGAAATCGATCTTCAGCCAGGTCTCCAATCTCCAATATTTCCAAGTCGGGGGGCACTGTGCCCAGGTTGAATTCGCTAACGAGGATATCATCGACGATGATGGGCGGCTTGGGGGACTTGTTCAGTGCCTTGGTCAAGAGATCGCGGGCGCGCCGATAAAACTCGGCATCGGCCGTGAGCGGCGACCAGTTGAAGTTGAAGGCCATGTTGAAATGGCTTTTACCTTCTCACAACCATGGAGAAAGCAAGCAGGCGCCAGAGTCGGCTGCGATGTCGCGAGAAATATAAAAAAAAAAATTGGAGCGCGTTTGCGGGATGTTGAAGACCGAGGTATGCGGGTGGCGAAGAAGGGAGCGTCGGTGCAAAAGGGTTGAAATCGGAGGGAGGAATCGAAAATGGGTCGTAAGCGGAAGATTAGGTCGTCGACAAGAAGACGCTTGACGTGATTAAGATGGAGAAGTTGAAGGAGAGAGAATTGTATGTATGGGATTTCCCAGGAGACCGGATCGTAGATGACGCTACAGGCTTTCCCGGAACAGAAGCGGGTGGTTATTGGGGGAGAGGGGGGAGAGTGGAGAGCTCGGGACCAGGTAGTTGTATGGCGCAGGAATATTTTTTTCGCGCAGGGCCGCGGGAGCGTTTTGGCGGCCGAGCGTCCAATGCGAAAGTCCGCTCACGGGATAGTGGATGTTTTGCGGCCGGACGAACCCACTAGACAACGAAGGAATCGCTGCGCTGGCGGCTGCGGGTTTCAGAAAGCGTCCAAAAAAGGCGGTGTTTGATGTTTGCAAGAGTTCAATCTCTCAGTTGGATCTGGTTTCGTGATGTCGGAACGTGATGAGCTGCAATTTGTTAATGATCCGATTATGAGCAGCGCACGATTACGGCCTGATGGGGGCGAACACTCGTCTCCGTCGCGCCGCAGAGGCACAGGTTCCAGGTTTGACAGGGCAGATAGAGAGACTATCAGTGGGTAGCGTAACCAGGCAATGGGAACGTTGTGAGTGGTCTGAGGAGGCCGAGGATTGCCGGAAACACGGGGGTTGGATGTGGTCCCAGCGTCCAAGGGCGATTCTTTCCACCAGGGAAGACGATGCAGGGCTCACTCTGGGGCGCGAGCACGATGCCGAAGAAAAGGGAGGGGGCGAAGCACGACGCACAAAAAAAAGGCGGAATAAAAAAATGGGCGCACTCACGGAGGACCGGTTGTCCGAGGTCGAGACCGAGGCTTGTGCAGACAAACCTGTGCGTCTTGCACAGCAGCCTTTGGGTTGGTTGGTGTGAGGGCTAAAGATGTGCACACGGGGCAAAAAAAAATCGTCACGAATTGGAGCCGCAGGGCGTCAGCCAGGCCGGGCCAGGTCGCGTGAGTGCAGAAGTGTGCAGCGCGGGTGCTGGGCAGCTTTGTTTTCTCGTCTTGTGTTGTAGTTATCGTGAGGTGCGCCGGGCGTATGTGTGTAGCGCTGATCGGGCGAGCAGATCCACGGGACAAGGTCAATGCAATGCAATGATGTAGTGCGGGGAGACGAGGCGCGATGCTTTGGCGATGCAATGCGTTAATGCAATGCGTCAGGATGTTTCCAAGAAACAATTAATTAATTAATCGATGGCAGGATGGGGTCGTCAATGCGGCCCATAGCATTATTGTATAATATTTCTCTCCGCATTTGGCCAGTTCCCCTTGCTCGTCCCCAGAATACAAAAAAGGTCGCGTTCGTCCAATTGTCGAATCAGCCTTCGTTTCACATCGGGAGCATCGTCACCATCAGATGATGGGAATTGAAGGCTGAATCGTGGGACGACGTCTGCAGTAAGTGGTTCGATGTTCGTCCTGTCTCCGGGGCGCCGAATCTTGCCTGCCACTCAAGGAACACCTAAAGAACCTAAGATCTTCCTTCATGCAGCCTCTTTCGAAATGAACACGGGCCAGCGGCTCCAGCCGGACGCCCGGTCCCCCAGCCGGCTGATCAGACTGCTGCTCTGCGTAGTGTTTTGTTGGTTGCGCGAGCAGTTGCTGCACCAGATGCAGCAGAGTTCAATTGCCGATGCAGCAGCCATGTCAAGTGTCCGCTGCTGGAGCCCTAAGTGCTACGGTGCAGGTAGAAATTTTCGAGCATCTGCAGCCGCGCACACAATGTTGGTAGATAAGGCAGTCGAGCGGGACGGAGAGGGTCACAAAAAGCAACGAGTGGATGTGGGGAGCTGGTTTCGTTCCGAAAACAGTTCGGAGGGCATGAGCTGCTAGCACGAACTGGTGAGGGGGAGACGCCCAAGCTAGCACCGGCAAGTATGGCCATGGTGAACGAGGCAATGGTGGAGTTGGCAGCGTTCCATCGCGCCAAATCTCATGTTTGTGCGTGGTCTGGTGATGTTGGATCAGAGGTGGGATAAGCACACTGCCACCGCACCTGATTGCTGATTGACGGTTATCCACCCCGTAGCCAGTCGCACCATCTTTCCTCTCCCCTCCTCTCCCCCCCCCCCTCCTACCCACGCCGTTTCCCGATCCTATGCGATCCTCCCCGATCGTCAGTCATCATGTAAGGCACCGGTCCTGGTGCTGTGTCACACATTCCTCCGCCATGAGGCATCGATTGTGGATGCGTTGCTGCTCGGATTTCTAGAGTAGGCAAGTTGCAACGAAGCCCGCATCTGCCATGTCTTATTTGGGACGTTGCGGCTTGAATATGCATCTCTTTTGCGGCTCGAGGGATTGTTTCTGGCTACGAGTGCATACTCGTACATGCTGTGGTATCCTGTACATGTGCTTTCTCCATACCTTGCCAGCATTCTCTACCCGCTCCGGCGCCAAACAGGAGGAAAAGCACCAACGCGACCAGCCTGGGTGAGCGAACCAACGACCAACCATTTTCCCGGACTCTTGGATTCTTCGAATTTTAGTGCAGAAACGGTGCATGATTCGGCGGTCTAGTCATGCAGCCGAAAAAACGGGCTTGCGTCCACTTACAAGGAGCACGTCTTTGCCCACTCAACCTTAGGGTTTGCCGGGCAGTGGGATGACGCAGCGTGCCCGTGCTATTTTGAGAGGCATCCGTTGTTAACATCTGCAAGTCGAAAAAAAAAAGTAAATAAAATAAAAATAATTGCACTGTACTGGTATTTGCGAATTGTGTGACGAGGCCCCCGCATGTTGATTCGGCCCTCTTCTCCGCCTTCATTAAACAAAGCCCACATTCGAGTCATCAGAGTCTCTCTCGTCTACCGCCCTGTACGACTTGGCTTCTGTTTGTGGATGCCACGCTGACCGAGTGCGTTTTGTCGGTGACGAAGCAACGCGCCACAGAGCAGACGGGCTGCTTAGGTGAAAGGACCCTTGAAGAGGGGTCCCAGACAGACGGGCGGGTAGAGTGGGCAGGAGGAGGCAAGGCATTCGGCATGGGCGTTGGACTGGCATGGGGGCGCGGGCGGCCAGCGTGACATCATTTTGCTCCGGCCATGACCGACGCCCACGTTGATTGTGATCCCGTGGACGCCGCTCAATCGAATAGCTGAGGGCTACTGCAGAGCACCGAGGCGCGCACAGCAGACGTTGTCGGTCAGAGTCCTGGAGCAAACTCTCACCTCGTCTCCATCACGGCGTCTGTCGTTGTGTTTGTGTTATGTTTCAAACGACGCCGGCCGGCGTGCGCTCCACAGAGCTATAGTAGACGGCAGGGCTGGCGGCAGCCGGCGGCGGCAGCACTGGGGGGCTGATCACTGCAGGAGGTCTCTCCGGTGTCTCTGATCTGGAGGTCCAGCCAGCGACGCATCTTCCCTGTGCATTTCCGTTTCGAGCCTTCTGCCTCATGCCCGGCACCCGGTCGAGCAGAGGGCGTCCCCAAACGGTTTTCAGTGTTGGTGTTTGCGCGTGGACGGCCCTGTGCGTGGATGGCCTGGACCAGCCCTCGGCCTGCACAACTGCTGTAACTGTATCTGTGCCTGTGGCCGTCCCCTGTGGCCCCTGTGGCCCCTGTGGCAGAGAGAAGGCCCCGCGAGAGCTGCAAGGGTCGCTCGTTCTTGGTATGGCTTTCTTTCCAGTGGCGTCCAGCGCTGGCCACTCCCTGGCCGCATGCCAGCCCTCTTGTCGCCCAGGCCCTTGCCAGCCCAGAGACAGCCAGCCATGGCGCTGGCCAAAAGATCGCCACCAAGGGGTGACCTTGCGCAGCAGCCTCCTCCTGGCCCGTCTTAGTCGGCTGCACCGCTCCTAGAGCTGCACCTTTGCACCGCAGCAGCGCCCCCCCTCGCCGCCCCGGGAGGCGCGTTGACCAATTTGGCCCTGACGTCCCCTGTCCTGGCCCATCAAGTCACCTGGGTGCGCGTCTGCAGCCAGTCTGGTGGCAGAGCATTGCCAGAACATTGCCAGAGCAGCGCAGGGGCCCTGGTTACTGTGGCTGTCCCCCTGCCAGTTGCCCGCCTCTGGCTGGCCAGAGAGCCCAGATCTCCGCCCAGGTCGGAGTCATCCCAAAAGGCCAGCGCCATCCCCCAGCTGTGGTGCGCTGTACGCGATGCCAACAACCACCAACTCCAGCGGCTCTGGGTTGAGGCTTGGGGCGGTGGGCTTATTTAATTAGGTACAGTACACCTCTCCGCCTGTACAAATTCCATGTCCCTCCCCCATCTCAACCCCGAATCCCAGTCCCACGTCCCACTAAATGCAAGACCAGCATGCTGCCAGCTCGATGACTGGCATTGGCGCACACCCTAATCCTGTTCCGGTCCCACGGCGAAGGTCCTAAACCTGTGCGTCACCATCCCAGATCGAATCGTCCACGGCGCCGCCTGTCTCTCTAGTCGCATCGTGCCTTTTTCTCTCTGCCCTTTGTTCTTTACTACACACACGTCAACGGGGTTGCTCCAGGTTCAGGTCTCCATTCTCGCCATCAGTCCCCAGTCCAAGGACCCTTTTTTTAGGGTCCCGTCGTCTGTGTGCGGGCTTGTAAGTGGCTGCAGCGGCCCCGGCGGCCAAGTAAAAGGGAAAAGTCGCGGTTGCCGTTGTCGTTGCCCACGCCCACCATCATCTTGACCCAACCCCATCCCATCCTATCCTGTTCCTAGAAGGAGGCGTTACAGAGCTATTGTCATCTCGGTCGTTTTCTCCGCCATTTGCGCCGCTGTGCCGTCATCCACGCTGTCGGGTCCGACAGTCGGACATGGTTTGCCCTAAGCAAAACACAATGACGCTGTCCTGGTAAAAGCAGGCCGTGGCCCATAGCCCATGACCACCACCACCACCACCACCGTGTTCCACGATCCCCTCTTGGCTTTCGCACCGAGCGAGATCTTGTCTTGTTTAAAAAACGCCCGCTCAACCCACGCACCCTCTTACGGGTTGGCTATTCTGGTTTTGTACCGTTTTGCACGCTCCAAACAGGCAAGACATACATACGCCTTGCGTCTTACACACCTCACCCTACCCACCATCCCTGTCGGCTGCCTGTCATAACATCACATCGCATCGTACAGCATCGCATCGCATCGGGCTATCGTTTGCCTTACTCCGCCTTCTTTTAGCACCTGGCCCGAAGTAGAAGGCGACGATTTCCTCTTTCAAGCGAGACGTGTTGGCCCCATAGCCTACTCTAAAAACGGCCATTTTTATTCTTCTATTTGATCACCTCCTCCTGCTGCTCCTTGCAACGTTGTGCTTCCCCATCTACCTCCAACACGCTCACAACCCTCCCCCCATACTCACTTATCCTCCCACTGGGAGAAAAAAAAATAAGGTCGAGTCCCGCAGATCCGCAGCCAACCGTCAGCCCAGCTTATGGCGCAGAAACAAAGGCAGAAACAAACGCAAAGGCAAAGGCAAAGTCAAACGCTGATGCAGTATCCCATGAGCACTAGTTCTCCCCCATCTCCCACTCTCTCATCCCCCTCCTCATTCTTTGTCTCCGACTCCCTGGAGCATCCTCCATCCCTCTCCCCTCTTACTACATATATCCAGGCCTCCTCCAAGGCCAAACTGGAGCCCTTACCCTCCCTCTCGCACCCCGCCGACGTGAGACACTCGGTGGCTTGGTCGTGCCTTGCAGCTTCCTGCATGACCAAGGCATCGCCCCCAACCATGTCGACACCATCACTGTCTGATGGACAGCTCACGCCTTCTGAAACTGACACGGACATCCTGCTTCCTCCTCACCCAGTCCCCTATTACGAGGATGACTTGTGGCCAACTGCCCAGGACGTAGCCGAGATGGCCATTATGCTCAACGGAGCTGCAACTCCCCTCTCGTGGGATCGACAATCTCTCAAGAGACTACCAAGGGGCACCCGACCTGTCAAGCTGGTTGGCGAGGGTGCTGCCAACGCCGTCTTTGAGCTGGCCCTCCCCGAGGGTTACCCCTCGGCCTCTGAGTTCAAAGGTTTGTTGTATCTCTGGTGCCCGTTTCCATGACGCCGTGTGGACTGACCGTGGCTCGATCCAGGATGGCTTCTCCGCGTCGCCAAGGCCCCTGTAAACGGTGGCCCTGCGAGATTTAACTACTTAAAACAACAAGAGTTCTATGCCAGCAAAGTCAAGTCTCATCTGAAGGACCACGTCATCAAGCAGGACCTCGTAGTTGTTCGCGACTCCAACATTGTCAACGAGCTGAACCTCTTCCTCCGACGAATTGACCACCAGCGCAAAGAAAAATTCCGGGGCTCTTTTATTGCTCAAACAAACTGGGGCTTGCTGGTGGAGGACATGCGGCCGGCAGGTATGGTGTCTTTCTGGACCCCGGCTTTTCCCGTGCTAAACTAACCATTCGATCTGCAGATCCCACAAAATGCATCCTCATCGAATTCAAGCCCAAGTGGCTCAACCAGTCCCCAAGCGCACCAACAGGCGCCATCCGCTGCCGACAATGTGCCATGGAATTATACAACTTCCTCAAAGACCCTAAACTTACCAAGTCAGCTCCGGATTCGAAACCGTGCCCCCTGGTTCTCGACAACCCCGATGCTCCACTAGACATCAACTCGCCATTTCGAATCGCCCCTCAACTAGCCAAGATTGGTCACTCAGCAGTTGTCTCGGGACTACTCCGCGCCGCCAACCACCAAGTTATCAAGGACCTGCGCGACGCTCAAAAGCTGGCGGATCCCAACGGTCCCTTGAATGCTCTGCGGGACGACCCTATGTTCAACTTTGCCATGACAATTCGCGATTGCACCTGCTTCGTCCAGATCTACCCTGATAAGGCCCATCCCGGTCCCGAGGGACCTCTTCGAGTACGTCTAGGTGACTTTGACTCGAAGGATACAACCATCAAATTTGATCGATGGCAAGCTGCCGAGCGCAATCTCATCTCATCTGGATGTTACACTGCCGATTGGATCCTGTGCGACGGAAAATACTACCACCCTCCAACCATGTGCCTGCTAGAATGGACGCGGCGCCAGGGTCAGCCGTTGCACATGATTAACATTCAAGACAGGACAAGAGCCGCACCCTTGTCCCGCAACTGGCGCAACTTTGTCGCGCCTCTGGAGTCGGCGGGCACCATCCGCAACTTTCCATCCGATTCTGCGACGCTCAAGGTGATGCTGCAGCGGTTCAACAAAGACAGTCCCAAAGCGAAAGTTTGTCCATACAGGACTGAGCCCTTGTAAGTTATTCCCCGCCTTTCACTGCGTGGCGTCTGGGGCACCCTTGCTGACACACTGCAGGGCATTACCAGATCGGCGGTAGAACACTGCAAATTGTGTGCATCAAATTTTTTTTTATTTATAATCATTCTCCTTTTCTGTCGAGATACCAGGACGGACCGGAAATGTCAAGGACAGGTACAGCGTTTATGTTTTTTTTTTCTATCTCTATCTTGTTTGGGTGCATTATCGGCCACAAGGGATTTGGGCATGCATAGCGACGGTTGTGGTTTTGGAGTACAATACCAAGGTGGTTGCATATTTAGGGACAGGCACAAGGACAGCATCTTCAAGGGTCGCATATCAAGGGTTCGGTATTTTGGCGGCATGGTTATCTTCAATACATTCACCCCGTAGCGAGGTTATGAAATTTGACATACTTATTTGCATCTGCTTATTATAAAATGCCCCCAACCAAACGCCATGAAATAAATAAATAAAAGACAAGCATTTGAAGCTTGGTCCTACTCCAAAGCTAACCTAATTCTATATATCGGAAATCGTAAAGCTCAGAAGACTGCCAAGGGACAGGCCAGCCACCAGGCACGTGCCCATAAAGCCACCAGCAGCCTCACGCTCCCCCTCGTCCACCCACTCGCCGGAAGCCATCATGCAGCTGGAGCCGAGCCAGCCGTTCGTGACACCAAAGGCAATCTGGACAACGCAAAGATAGAAAAAGTCACTGGGCACAACAGCGCCGCGACCATTAATGTTGCAGAGGAGATAGAGCGGGAGAAGGCCCACACGCGCCACGGCAAGTACAAACAGGGCAAAAGGTCTGTGACGGAGCGAGAAGGGCAGCATGGTGGAAACGCGACCACACAGGTCGCCGAGGTTCCAGAAGAAGAAGCCGAGAGGAATAAATGCAGCGGGCCGGTAAATGGCGCCGGCATCCTCCTTGACGGAGCGGATCTTGGTGGTGAAGACGGGGAAAAACATGGTAGCGGCGAAGGTGACGGCGACACCGACGCACAGCCAGTGCAGCTTGCGGAAGAGCTGCCACATGGAAGAGACTTTCCGGGCAGCACGCTCAGCATCCTCAATGCTCTGCATGGACTCGGCCATGTGCTCAACCATGCGGTTCTCGATAATGTGGTTGTGGCGCTTGACCAGAGGGACAAATGCGATCAGAGCCACAAAGGAAATGGCGACAGCGGTGAGAAAGTAGACAAATGCTGAAGATGAGGCATCAGACGAGCCTCCGTCCTTGCCGGCGTGCGATTCATCAACGGGGGAAAAGACGAGGACGCTGGTAACCTGGGCAATGGGCGGGAGGACGCCAGCAACGCCCTGGCCAGCCATGATGGCCTGCATGTACTCGGGGCGACCGAAGCTGGCAGCAAAGGCAAAGGTACCATTCTGGATGAGACCGGCAGCCCAGGCAGAGGCGGCGACAATGAGGAGGAGGAAAACTAGATATGTGTAGGGCGAGGCGTCGAGGAAAATGACCGTGGACGCGGTCAGGAGAGCAAAGGTCGCAATGTTGACAATGAGAGCCAGGTTGATGCGGAAAGGGTATGAGGCGGTGGCTTGGATGTTGCTGAGGACCACCATGGTGCCTAGGTTGGTAGTTGTTGACACGGCCAAGACAGCCGACTGAAAGGTGCCCTGGAGCCATTCGTCGCCTTCGAAGCGGGACGCAAAGTAGGGAGCGGCCGCAAGGAACATGTTCCTGTGATGCAGTGCAATGTTTAGCAACTTGTCATAACGAGTGCATTCTCAACCATGGGAGACATACCAGGCCCATAGCATAGCCACGCCTAGGAGGGCGAAGATGCCATACTCGATCCACGAAAACGGCTGCTCGTCCTGGCCGTCGAGCACGGCAGAGCCCTCGAGGGCGGTGGGCTCATCCGTGCCTGTGAGAGGCGCATACTCGGAGGCTGTCGACAGGCGGCGGGAGAAGGCATTCCGGATGCGCCCCACGAAACCGTCTCCTTGGCCCGACATGTTTGCTCGTCGACAGATGCAGCGTGTCGCACCAAAGGAGGATAGGGAGGTGCCGCGATGTGTATATCAAAGGTCGAGGGCGTTGGACCAGCGCGGTGAGTGCTGGGAGGAGAGGATTGGCGAACGCGGGGGGGGGTTTAGGCGGGCGCCATGGGATACAAAAAGAGAGGCAGGGCAAGGGCGGTGCGAGCCAACGAGCCGGAGGTGAGTCGGGATGAGGCTGTTCCCCAGCTGAGTGTCAGGGTGGTAATGGAGGCGTCTCCGTTGGTCGGAGGGGCCGGGGGCCGGGACCCGCGGTCGGTAGGTGTGGGTTTGGGGGGGATGGTGGAGGATTTGACGGGGAGCGGGAGCATGCGGGCGACGGGCGATACGCGAAATAGGTTGCGAAAACGAATCATGACGGCGATGCGATGCGACGCGGCATGAATCTATTACTACATCGCTCCCTCACGATAAGGGATAAGGGATAAGGAGATTGAAGCACATGGCCGCCGGCGCACGCGTGCTAGCTAGCCAAAGGTTCTCTCATGCGTTGCGTCGTGCCAAACGGCGCGCGACCGCTGATAAGATAGCGGGCGTGTGAGGCAGCAAGCGCCGTCCCGTGAGTGGTGCCTCGAGCGACCCAGCGACAAAATAAGGCTCACGCGCCACAAGGCAGGTAGGCCCCGTGGGTTTGCCTTCGGAGGGGGGAAGGAGTCACCTGGGTTTGGGGGGACCTCTGCGTGGCTCGACGCAAGGCACTAAGAAACGGCCCGCCCAGTTGGGTACGTGCCGTGGGGGGGATGGGGAGGGGGAGGGGGAGTGAGTAATGCGTTGATGCTTGAGATCTTCTGCCTCGTTTACTGTGCTTCCGTCATCCGCCACGTGCTCCTACTGGCATTCATGTTCCATTGCTTCATAGAAGGATTCGTGGAAGGATATTCTGCCGTCTGACACATTTCAGAAACATCGTCTCAGCATGGAGCCCCCCCTCCCCCTGTTGGAATTTGTTCCGGCGGCTGGTTGCATGCTGTTTCCAGTGTTGCAACTTACACAACAGGACCGATGTAGCACTTCTCGCGCACTACATGCAGTGCTTTTGCGGATATCATCGTCATCATCCTCACAAGAGGTCAAAAGCCCTCGGGTTCATCTGCACCCACAACATTTGCACCAATAAACAAACAGACAAATAAATAAATAAATAAATAAATAAATAAACCACCTTCTCAATGAGGCATTTTTTCTTTACTTCCTCCGAACCAGCTTTTCTGCATATCTATTCTCGCTCGGCCAAACGGAGACCCTTCCGCAAGGCCCATTCTGCAACCTACACGTGATAGTTCAGGTATGCGATGCAGCCATGTCGTGCAGTATTTGTACAGTACACTCGACTCTCAGTTTAAGGTTTCCATGTGCATCTCCAGTGTTGATCATGGTCCTTGGGGTCGAGAGGCTTCTGAATGCAGGGCAGGAGCTGCGTATTGCTCAAATACACCCACGATGTCACCACTTGCAAAAAATAAAATTTAAAAAATTTTTAAAAAAAATAGCTCAGCTCACAAGCGCAATTGAATAAGATTTTTTTTCGTATTCTTTTTTTTAATGGCCTGGGACCATGAAGAGAATGTATGATACAAAAAGGGAGAAAGAAAGGTATCATCTTGTCACATACGGCCCATCTGGGTCTTATCCCACGATTGAAGAAAGAAGAAAAAGAAAAGTTAGAAATGAATACAACCAAAGATATCAATCTGCCCCTTATTTTTGCTCATTGGTCCATTGGGAACCTGTCTGTGAACCGGAAAGTGGCGAGGCCCTGCTCCAGCTTCGCAACCATGTCGGACACGGTGCTCACGTAGTAAACACCCTCTCCCTTGCCGACGCCTGCTTTGGAAGCGGCGGCCTTGGCGCCTCCGAGGAACCCCACGGGCTTGCCCCAGTTGTAGCCGTCCGTGACGATCTGAGCGGGCCGGCCGTTGGGGAACAGTGGCGAGTTCTTTGTGAAGACGCCTTGGGCCCCATCCGCGACGACGACGGCATCAAAGGCCGTGGCGTCGGACCCAGAGTAGGTGGCGCCGATGTCACCGGTCAGGGTCTCACCGACAATGGTGACGGCGAGCCCAAGGCCCTCGAGGGACGATTTGAGTTCCTTGGCCTGTGTGAGGGAGCCGCTGGAGCTGGTCGAAGCGAAGATGCCAACTGTGAAGCCCTTGATTGTGGGCAACTTGGTTCCGAAAATGGACACATCGGCAGTCGTGTTGTCGTGGTAGTATGTGGGATCGGCAGCAGGGGCCTCTAGGCCCAGAGCCTCGCCTACTCTAACAGCAATGTCGTGGCTGATCTTGTTGAGTTGCGTGAGGACGTTCTTCCTGACATCCTCGGACTGGACGCGGCTGGCCTCGAAGCGAATAGCATTAATGAGGAACTGCTGCTCAGCCTTGGTAAGGGAGTTGTAGAATAGACGGGGCTGGCTCCAGTGATCGTCAAAGGTAGGAGATATCTCGCGGACGAGGTAACCCGATGCTTGTCGGCGAGGAGCGGTGAAAAATCCATTACCCTGTGTCTGGTTTGCCTGCATAGGGAAACCTTTGTTAAGCGTGTTTGGGGTATCTAGCAAGGCGTCAGCACTATCTTCATTTTCTTTCTTGTTTTGTTTTTAATCTCCGCATTTATATCATGGTTTCTTACATTGGTGAATGTTCTTGTGAATAAAGGTCTGGGCCATGCCATCACGGTTGTTGTTGTGAATGGAGGTGACGGGTCGGTTCACAGGCAGCTGCTCAAAGTTGGGTCCGCCGTGGCGGTTGAGCTGGGTGTCAAGGTACGAGAACACACGGCCCTGCAACAGAGGGTCCTCTGAGAAGTCAACGCCGCGGACTATGTGTCCGGGTTGGAACTGAGATGGGTCAGTTTCGTCGGCTTGGGTTAGGTGGATAGGTAGGCGCATCCATGGTCACATACATTGATCTGCTCAGTCTCGGCAAAGTAGTTTACCGGGTTGGTATCCAACTTCATGACGCCGAGCTTGGTCAGAGGAACATACTCCTCGGGGATAATCTTTGTCGGGTCCAGGACATCAAACCCAAAAGCCTGAGCCAGGTTCTCGTCAAAGATTTGAGCACAGAGCTCCCACTCCGGACCGTTTCCAGACTCGATGGCTGTCCACAGGTCCTCGCGGTGGTAGTCAGCGTTCTTGCCGGAAATGTGCTGGGCCTCGTCCCACACGAGGCTGGCTCTGCCTTGCTTTGTCTTCCAGTGCCATTTGACAAACATGGTGTCACCGTCATCTGTGACGAGCCGGTACGTGTGTACGCCAAAGCCATCCTGCGAACGCGTTAGAAGCAACGATCGGGAGACGGGGGTAGCAAGCACTGTGTAATCACCATATGACGGTAGCTTCGAGGAATTCCATTGCCAGACATGGCCCAGAACAGCGTGTGAAGGGCCGTGGTCTGCTGGCTGAAAAAGTCCCAGGCCGAATCGTGCGCCGTGGCAGCTTGGGGCATCTCATTGTCGGGAGATGGTTTGACCGAGTGTATCAGATCAGGGAACTGGATAGCATCCTGGATAAAGAAGACGGGGATGTTGTTGCCGACGATATCAAAGTTGCCCTCGTCGGTGTAACTAGCAGAGATGTAAGCAAGGTACTATATCGTATCGAGAGGTTGGCTTACAATCGGGTAGCGAAGCCGTGAACATCGCGAGCCGTGTCAGCGCTACCTTTGGAACCCGCGACAGTCGAGAATCGGACAAATGTCGGGGTTGTTTTGCCCTGGAAGCTAAGAAATGATGCCGCAGTGATGTTGCTGTGGTCAGCATAGCTAGTAAAAGTTCCATAAGCACCAGCGCCTCGAGCATGAACAACCCGCTCAGGAATCTGCGGGACATGGTTAGCACGAACTTAAATATCGGAGCACCGGCAGCTTACCCGCTCATGGTCAAAGTGTGTAAGCTTCTGTCGGTAGATGAAATCTTCGAGCAGTGAAGGGCCTCGTTCGCCGGCTTTAAGAGTCTTCTGCTCCTCAAACGGGCCGCCAACGTCGGAGCTCATGAACCCGCCGCTATCGTCAACTTCGTAACTTTCAAGGTGGCTGCGAGAAGAGCCCTCTTGTGCTCGGGCAGCCAAACGGGCTGGGTCGGCAAAGGGACATTGTGCGGTAGTGAGACTGGCCAAGCCAAGAGAGGCGACAAGCAGAGCCGAAGAAACCATGGCTTCTTTGAAAAGTGATCAAGGCGAAGGAATAGAATTGTGTGAGGCCTTGCAGCTCAAACTTTTCACGTCCATGGCGAACAAGTCCAGAGGGTCCTACTTATATTTTAAAAAAGGGCAGAAAATCATGCTTCGGAAGGATTCTAGCAATTCCACGGGAGTTCACCTGAATGATAGACCAAGGCGGACCCCGACTGCATGAGCAGCTGGTGAGTGGGTATGCAATATGCATGGAAATGTGCTCGCCTCGCCCCCAGAACCCGGGGATATGAGCCGATGAGAGGGCAGCAGTCGCATCTGACGCGTATGATATGTCAGGTTACCTTTGCAGGGCCGCGTCGCCAAACCGATTGTCCATCCCGGTTTGGTCAATCAAAGCCAAACCGTCTACTCACATCCAGGATCTCGACACGATAGCGAGGCTGGCCTTTTCCAAAGCAAACATGAATCCCCGAATTGTGCTTGCTTGTTTGGCGGGAAGGCTGACGACGCAGTTGCAACCATCCCCATGGTGCCAGGTACAGGAATCATTCTTTCGGGATATTGACTCGGAATGGTATAGGCTGTGGAACGGAGAAGCTCCGAACGGGGGACATGGGTCTTGGGGGCGAGTGAGCTGTAGGTAATGTTTCTGTTTGTAGGACGAGCGGGGATGGATCTAGGTACAGAGCGAAAGCAGGGCCTTTGGTCAGTCGTTGGGACGATAAAGAGAATTGGGCGGGGGGATGAAGCCAAAACAAAGTGTAAGCTCGATCAGCAGCGGGCTGAGGGGAAGCGTGGCAATCATCCAATCAAGGCGTTTTGGTTGCTAACATGAAGCATCTGGGGAGGGAGGGAGACGTATCCAGGGATCAAGGAAGCATTGCCGTCCATGTGCCGAGATGCGGACGGCTACACCTTGAAGCCACCCGCACGCAGGACCGGCAATGTTCTGAGGCATCCCATTGGCTGTATATTCTTGGAGAATAGAAAATAAGCATTGCAGGTGGTGGGTTTGTTCGGGCAAGGTACCCTCTCTCAATGCGTTGGCTCATTGGGCAACGCCAGTCCTCGCAAAATTGAAAGGGCGATTATGGTGCCACCCAAGGCCACCATCTTGGCCTAGAGAAGATGTAGCATGCTGAGGAATCAATGCTGAGGAATCATGATGACCCATGTCCCTTTGAGCCAAGGCGGATCGATGTATGCCGCAAGCTAAAATCGAAGCACCGCTCAAGCATGGGTTACATGCGGGTGATACCGTGGACACAAACTGTGTAACAGGATTCCAAAGAACCCACGCGCTCTTTTTCTCCTCGCAGATTTTTACCATGCAAGGCAATGTTTGAATTCGAATCGTAAGATCAAATTACAGCCATGTGTTGCATCCGGCAATGGCTCAGTGACATGACTGTGAGCCCCGACACAGTGAGGATTGATTCATTATCTGCTGCTGCTCTTCAGTTCTCTGGCACACACAATTTCTTCAGATTCATCACATCCTGCTATTTCTTTTTTATCTTTTGTATTTCTGAACATGAGACAGGGCAGTCTGATCACTGCAATGGTACCAAGACAGGGCAATGTGTCGGGACAAGGTCCGGTGGTACAAGGATACGACATGTCACCATCATTTATCGCTAACTAGGTTTCCCTAAGCCAGAATACAGTTCGCCGTTCAAATCCCTCCCAATTGCCAGCAACAGCATAGATGTTCCCACCAATGCTGCGTCTGCTTATTTGTACATATTTGCGGGGAATCCCCGAGTCCCCGAGTCCCCGAGTCACCGGGTCCCCGGTCACGCTCAACACAGGCAATCAAGTGGCTCCCTGGAGGCCATGACAGCATTTTTCAATCTAAATGGCGAGAGAGACGTCGGGCAAGATGCGGCACTATGTAATTGCATAGCCACGCCCTGTACTGCTTTTATGCCTGGGTCATGGTTTCAAAAGTGGAATGCGGAGGTTGTCTCAGGTCGATGACGCCAGATGGGAAAGGATATCACTTGTATCTGTGACTTTTGCTTATAAATAAGCATGGTTAGTGAAGGCCCGCAATGTCTATCAACCTTCTCAGACCCATCTAAATCTTAATGGGGATACGGTTGAGACCTGAGTCTTGGTCCTCCTATTTGACGAGCCTACGAGTCAGGCTATTCTTGAGAGAAATCATGAAGGTTCATTTTCTTTTCGCAGGAAAAGACACCACAACGTTCTCTTTATTTGGTTAGTCTTGGTAGCTGATATTATGGGATGACAGATGGCGTAATTCAGCACACAATACTACTGTAATTCTAATCATGCTTTGCTTTCAACTTTTGACATACATTGGGCTTCTTCATCTCCGCTTTCCATATGCGAAAACAATTCGCTGAGAATATGACAGCTATAAGGCGATTCTGGTCATACATCTACTGGAAACAATCTTCAATGAGAGATCCACGACAAACAAGCCAGTCAGCGGGTGCATCATCTGGAAATAGAAACAGAAATTATACCGAAGAGCTAAAAATGGCGCCGCCACGCCGTCTGCGGACCGCAGATTGACATGTACGCCGCACCCGTGCCGCTAGACCAGGATTAGAAGGCAAGCAGACAACAATCCCATTCATGGCCGCAACGCTTAACTTTAGCAGCGAGAGTTAGGATGATGTAAAATGTGAACAATTACGGACCGGTGGGGACTGAATATGCAGCTAGTGCAGATTTATATCATCGCGGTTGAACAAGAGCATCGTCCTCCCAAGCAGTCAATTGCTTCGAGCGAGGGGGCACCTCCTTTTTTTTTATATATATTTTTCACAGAATAGATGCTGAAATCGACGCTTTGAATCATCAAACCAAGTCTCACACGAAAGTGGTACCATGTCAAGTTTTCTTTGCATGTGGCTTCCGATTCCTCTTGCATTTGGGCAGATCTTCTTATAGCTAGTCTTGCAAAAATATCAGAGCGTATAGATCAAGGTTACCCCACGAACCATGCAACGCGGAAGGTGCCATTCCCGAGGGAAATCGGGTCAGAAATAGAAGTGTTCTAGAAATGCTTAGTAGCCGCGAAAGCATCATCCATCAGATACTCTTACGTGGCTGTGTATACCGGGTTTGAGTACATCCGCGCAAAGACGGGTAAGCTAATACATGACCCGGAGCAGGGACCCATCCTGACCGACTCAGTGACAGCAGGCAGACTCGTCCGCCACGCGAGTGAAGCATAAAATAAACCACTATGGGGAAATCGCCTGGCTTCGTCGTGAGTGTCCTCCAATACAGGAGAAGGCACCAGAGTCAACACAAATACCGAATGCTGACAAGTTGCTCCTAGCAAAATAGAATCCGTTTGGCTATGATTCAAGCCCTCCCCCAATAGTGAGACCTAACATCTGCCGAACCCGCTCGCCCGGGATATTCAAACTGCAAATTTAAACTCGACGCAAAAGCCGACTTGGTCGTAGCCCGATCACTGCTTGGATTGCCCTCACATCCGCCGGTAGGCTAGTACAATCTCGTCATCACCAACCAAAGTAAGTCTTCCCACTTTCTATACTATTTTTTTCTGGTTTTATTAAATTTTTTAGCTAACTATTTAACTAGAGGCACTGTCTGGGGCCAGGAAACCAGCATCGGCCTAAAACAATAAAAGCACTGAAGCCACCCCGGGTCGCACAAGATGACCCAACCCAGAACCATCTGCAAGAAATCGAAGTGGATACATACACATAGTCTGTAGTAAATGAGCCGTAATAAGCGGCAGACAAGATCCTCCCAAGGTAAATAGTGAACAGGAATGACGAAATCTCCGGGTCACGTCCATCCCCTCCAAGAACAGTGATTTTCCCTCCTCTGGCACAAACTCCGAAAAACGCCTCACAAACATCATGCTGAGCCCACTCAGCCTATCCAAGAAGAATGTTCACTTCGTCCTTCGCGTGCGCCTCCCACGCCCGTTGTAGGATGTGTCCGACGCCACGGCGGAAACAAATGTCGCCAATGCGCTCAATCCACAACACGTTGACGACGTTGATGGTCCCGTCCGAATCCATGTTTTCCTCAAACGTCTCCTGGTCAAAGAGAAGCGACCCGCGGCGCTCTATTGCTATCGAAATAGCAATGAATTCGAGTTTCTCGTCCCCATCGTGGTTGGATGATTGCACGCCGAGCCACGCATCGTGCGAGCGGAATTGCCCGACCCACCGGTCGCCCTTTGCCCAAATATTGCCAATCGCAATGGGCGGGTTAGTTCGGTCGCGGTGTTCCATCATGGTCCCGCAGTCGACATCGAAGAATGCGGATGTCGTTTGGAAGGAAAGTATCGGAACAGGGAATGCCACCTCGCCGGCGGGAGGCTCATACTCACCGGCTTCGGGAGGGTCCTCGACGGGGATCGGGTACTTGAAGAGTGTTACATTGTCGCTATCGTGCATGTAATACCTGGAACCGCTCGATTTCCATCCCGGAGGAAGCTCTGAGCTTGGGCTGCGTTTGCCGCGGAACTCTCGAAACTGGAGGCCGGTAGTTTGTAGTGGCACCGTGTTGACTCGGTTTGTAATGCTCCACGACACAGTTGGTTTGATGCGGAAGGGGTGAGTCGGTCGGGTTCTCTTCACCTCCTGACCGCCGCGTTTTCCAATCGGCTTTGCCTCCTCAATGTAGTCGACAGCGGCTTTCCAGAGCGTCAAGTCCACCGGGATGTTATCAAACCACCAGCCCATCCAGGACCACGATGGCAATGGCGCCATCGAAGTGGCTCTCCGTCTAATTGAAGCATGTGGTCGCCAGAGAAGGGCAATGTCCAGGAACATGATGGGCATGCCGAAGAGAAACCCGCCAGGGTAGGTGCGTGAGAGGACGTGGGTGATGGGCGAGAAAGCGCGGAGGGTATCATCGACGAGTGTCACTCTTCGCGCGCTGTAGCTCATGACAATGCGCGCGTATTCATCCAAGTCAGGCCAGGGTGGGTGGTGGTAGGCAAAGGCAGCCTCGGGGACCGAGTTGGTACACTCCTGACGCCCGCCGCGAATCTTCTTCATGACGCTCGACGGACTTCCCGTCCAGGTATCGCAGTGGCATTCCCAAGTGACAGTGTCCTCGAAAAAGAAGACACACCGCCGCGAGTACATGCGCTCTGCAAGAGTCCAGCCTCTATTGTTCCAGTTGGACGACAACACTAATTCTTGCTGATTTCGACCACCAGGTTTAAGATTCCGAATTGATTTAGAGGGCGTCATTGATGACAGTCCCGTGTACACATCGCCAGCAGCAGCCACGATTGTGAGGTAGGCATTGGAAAAAGTGTACGCCATGTGCCTGATGTTGTTGTCCATGTCCGCCGGGTCGTCTTGCACAATGCACAATTTATCGATCCAGAGATGACGGAGACCCAGCTTCCTAGCAACCCACATGGCATCAACAAAAGTCTGCGGCAGGTCAGCCTCTGGGAGCGCAGCCTGGAAGGCCTCGAGAGTGGACTTGAGTGTCTGTGTAGGTGTTTTGGGTACGTGGCTACGAGTCGATGACCCCCAGACGTAACTCAGAGCCACATAACGGTCCTTGGGAGACGCCCTGACGAGACGCCGCTCAACGGCATCAATGAGCCATATGGGATGCCATGTGTTGGGTTCTGCGTCGGTTGAGACAGCGCAATGGTGGTTGTGTTCGGCATTGCATGTTTCAAGCCACTCGCGGATGCGGGGAATCTGACTCTGCTTGGTGGCTGAAGTAGAACGCCTCTGGATGGGCGAGGGAGGGGCAAAGTCTTTGTCCTTGTCTTTGAATCCATCCCTATCCTTGACACCATCTCTGTCCCTGAGCCCGTCCCTGTCCTGAACCTTGTTGCGGACCTCTCTAAGAGAACCAAGTAGACGACCAGTAATGCTGTTGCGCTTGCTAGGTGTGGTGTTTGGGAGTTGGTCTCTGCTGTGGGTGTGGTCTCGTTCGCGAGGTGTATAGCTGTCGCGGGGTCTTGGGCTATCGCGAGGGTGGTAGCTGTTGCGGTCCTTGTCTCGATCTCGTGGACGATAGGTGCTGTCTCTGTCCCTATCGCGGTCTCTTTCCTGAGGGTGGTGACTGTCCCGATCTCGGTCTCGGGGGTGGATGCTATCTCGGGGATGGATGCTATCTCGAGGGTGGAAACTATCACGGTCTCGGTCTCGATCGCGGTCTCGATCTCGTTCTCTGGGTTGGTAGCTGTCGCGCTTCCTATCTCTGTCTCTGTCCCTGTCCCGATCCCTATCTCGGTCTCTGTCTCGGTCCTTGTCTCTGTCTTGGTCCTTGTCTCGCTCGGTGCGGTAAAAGCTGTTGCGCTTCCGATTGCGATCTTTGTCGAAGTCTTCGTAGTCTTGGGAGCCAATGTCACTGCTCTGACCGCTTTGGTCGGGCGTCAGAGATCTGTCCCTGTCCCTATCCCTATCTTTTTTGTCTCTGTCTCTGTCTCTGTCTCTGTCTCTCTCGCGATCCCGGTCCCGATCCTCGTCTCGGTCCCTCTCTCTGGATTCGCTCTCACGATCGCGGGGATCGCGCGACCGACTTTCGTCCCGCATGATCCGGAACTGCACAGGTGGGAGGGCTGGTATCTTGCCTGGCGCATTCCAGAACCGGCGGCGCAGAACAGGTCCGAGGCTCTACGACAGGCAAGCGACTGCGGCAACCATGCTTAGAAAGACGCTGCAAGCACAAGTAGTTGGGCAGAGCAGACCCTGCCGCGTCATGTCACCTTTTCCCGTCAGCCCCTCAGCCAGCGGCGGGTTGCGCAGCGCAGAACTTTTGATTGGTCCGAGCTTGCGAAATCCAAACAAACGGGCCGGGCAACGGACGCTGTCCCTGAAACGTCTAGAAGCAAAACCAGGCTATCCGTGTCATTCGTGAGCTCTGCTAATTAAACTTGACAAGGAGAAGTGCTAGCTCCCCCATAAATTACCTTCTTGGGAACCGCGGGGACATAAGGGGATCTCAATTCTAATTAATGCTCCAATTAAGATGGCTGCCCAATCCATATCGCAAGTCTTGTCCATCTCCCATGAACACGGGCCAACACGAAGTCGCATATACAATTCCATGTTCAAGCATAAACCATTGCCATGTCGCATATGAAATCAATGCATAGTACATAAATTTATTACCAGGTATTATAAAAAGAAACAAAAATGAGAAAGAATACACAACCATGCACCAGTCTTCATATCCATGTATCCAATAAGAATATGAGACCAATTGAGTAAAAACGACACAGAAAGAGAGAAACAATGCCAACATCTAGGCTGTAAGCAAATAGCTTCTTTTGATTAGCGATATCCGGAATCATTGTCAGCCAATTGATCCCGTAGATACTCATTCAGAAAAGCATCAGTTTTATGTGCAGATGACCACCACCTCGCACTTGATGTCAATTAATCTCGAAACCCATTTCCTTCGGTATTTTTGGAAGATACCAGGCGCAATCGGGTGGCTGAAAAATATTCATGCCAAGCTTGCGTTGCCTAGGAGTCTCGAGTCTATGTAATAGTAAGCGAATAGGATATTAGATTTCATTAGAATCCAACTCGCTTGGGGTGGGCGGTGAATATCATTGATCATCAATAATTGCTTTTGTATTATTCAACTGAATCACAAGTGAATGAGGAAAGTACGACAATTCACAATCAAAATTCGACTCTTAAATACCGTTTATTCTATATTAATTGGTGAGGAGAATAAAAGTCTACGAACCCATTGGGCCGCTTCCGATGAACGAAAATCATGGACGTCATATGGCGAGTAGATAGCAGAGGAGCCCAGCTGGACAATAACATTCAATCATGAATATTTCTGGCACTGGTAAATGGTAAATAAAGTCGGCAGTATGTGGAGATGTGTTCACCAATTGAACTTCTAATTATCGGAATCGCTTGTTCTCGACTTCACACGGACACTTTGCCCCGCACCTTTGACATCACCACCAATCTCGCTTGCTGTTGGTAGTGACTCGGCCACCGGCTCCTCAACCGTATCATCAGCCTCTGCGGCTATCCTCATTTCCAAATCGGGATGCCTCTTCTTCCACCGCACCATGTACAATGATCCAACTATTAGCGTCAACCACATGCAAAATTCAAATACAGCAGCAGCTGGATATCCATGTGGGAACCGTGGCGCCTCGACAGTGGGAAAAGTAAAAAGTGGGATCCAAATTTGACAGCAAAATCCCAATGTCATCATGGAAGAGATTATGAGCCCGCGTTCTCCATAATTCTCCTTCAAGGTCGAATTGAGCCACGAGTACTGTTGGTTTTGCATTAGCCTGCGATCGAGGTGAACCTAGACATGTACACTTACCAGGATTGGTGAGGCCATGCCAGAAAACCCTCCAAAATAGAAGGCACAAAACTTAAGTCCATCTGGGATATTCCAAACCGCCAGCACAATACAGGCAAAGAACATGAAAGTCTAGGATGAGATCAGATTAACTCTTCATACAGTATACGCGCCCAGGATGATATACATACAGCTTGAAATGTCCACAATCCTCTGAGGCTGAGGCATCCTGCCAGCGTTGTTCCAAGCCAAGAGGATAACGCTTTGATTAGATCGATAAAAGTTGGTAATATGTTTATGAGTTCGACGGAATGTCCAGTAGTGCGAAGCCAGAGAGCCATATAGCCTGTCCAGTAACCAGCTTGGCAGAGGAAACTAACGAATCTCAGCACAGGCAATGCATTTCGCCAAAAAAAAAACGACTTACACGTAACACGGCACACAAATCCACCACATTGGGCGAGAAAGTGTGTATTTGAACGTCTTCCAGGTGATTCCTTCCTTTTCGACTGTTGGCATGCGCTTCACCGCGAGTGCGTGTTCCTCTTCCGTAAAATACCACCGCCTTGGCGAGATGGGTAGACCCGGCCAGAAAGCAAACCCAATGAACGAGATTGGCAGCGTAATGATTCCTTGAACGATGAAGAGCCAACGCCAGCCAGCACGACCATATACTCCATTGAGATTGCGGTAAGCAGCGGCTTGGAGGTATCCCGAAAACATTGAGCCAAGCGAGTTTCCCATGAACCATACTCCGGCTCTTTTGAACAGTTCTTCATTTTTAAACCAACTACCAACTTCATTCAAACACCGCCGTTAGTCTTCGGTTTAAAGGTTTCTATGCAAATTGGCCAGACTCACGGATAAGATGCGTGCCACCAAAAGATGAGGCCTCAAGGAAACCCGTGATGGCACGGCAGATATAGAGGTGCCAACTATACTTGATCTCTGATTGGCAAAACGCGATGATCGCCCATGTTATTTGCAGTGTTGGAAGCATGAACGCGGCACTAGTTTAGGGTTAGATTTTTTTTTCCAAGTTAATTTCCTTCAGGGTGGAATAATAGAACATACAGCTTGGCTTTTGTTTGAAGGGTCATCAATGGAATCTGGCCAATGACATAGGCCGTGTTATCTGCACTCATCGAATTAGTAAAATCCCACTGACCAGGGCTGTATCTTTCAATTCTGAAGTTCTCAATGCCGAACACGTACAGGACACGACATAATAGTTAAGCTCATTGCCGTATGCCCCAAGGTCTTCTTTCATTCCCGATACATAGGCATTAGTCACGTTCTGCTGTCCCAAAAACTAGACTAAAATCAGTATTTCTTCGCCAATCAATTATTTGTCACTAACTCGACAAAAAACTATAATAGGACCATGTTAATTTGACTGTGTTTGGATCGTGCAGTGTGGTGGCGTCTTACAGCTCAGTGAACCAAACACCAGAATTGCGAGGTCAAGCTTTCGAAGAAGTTTCTTCTCTTCTTTCGAGTAGTGAGCGGCTAAATCACCATTAGCAAAGATTAATAGTAGCAACAGAAGGACTAAATAAAAAGAAACTTACGGTACCAGTCAAAAACTGACAACACAACCCCGCCCACCTTGTTCTTCTTGATCGCCTCAATTACAGTACCCATTCTGCCTGATATCGAACCATACTATTGAACGAGGGAGAAAACACAAGCAGTTCCGATATGATATATAAAGCCCTCCGTACAGCGATCATCGTTCTTTTCGCCGTTCTCACAGGCTACATACATGGCCAAGACTTTGCTAAACTTGGCTAGGACGAAAATGAAACCCTTGAGTGGGAGACTTTCTCTTCGTCATCCTCCAAAGGATTGCGTGCGACATGATAGCTACAAAGATGCGCTACTAACCAGGATTCTATCTAGAGTCGACATGATGTAATGGCCAACATCCCACAATACTTCCCCAGACCAGCTGCAGTTCCCCTCCAGAGTGGGATGCCGAAAATGCGCCAGCCCCTACTCTCAGCGCGGGAATCAGTAAACAATAGCGATTGCGCAATTTTTTATCGGAGGTTGGGATGCACCAGTCTCAAAACTAATTTCTTATTCCCGTCCCAAACATGATGCATTGCGGGATGCGTGGCGGGGAATTTGTGGGTAGGTGTGATCACGACATCGACCAAAGACACATTGGACGCAACATCATTGGCGAGTGCGAACATGTAGTGCAGCATCGGCAACCCTACGCCGTGACATTGGGGGTATCGTTTTGCGATCAAATGAGGGATCAGGCTAAACTACTTAATAGCTTGGATTTCGTATCGACAGCTCATATAGCATCGTGTGTCCGCTTCAAGTTCCAAAGTTAAAGCAATAACTCATCGCCCAATATGCCTTCAGCTATTCCGTTGCATCAATACACTCATGTCCCAGAGACAAAGGAGGATCTAGACTGGGCCGACCGTAAGTCGATTTTAATTTCATCGGACCGATCCAATGCTCTGGGCCCACGTACCTGACATGGTTGTGCAGTTGCTACAATTGACCTCGCCAAGTATGGCACCCCTGAGGGGAACAAGGAATTGGCCAGCACCTTGATTGAGGCAGTCCGAACCAAGGGCTTCTTCTACGTCATCAATTTTGGCATCTCTCAGGAGGCTGTCGACAGGCAATTTTCTCTTGGGCAAGCATTTTACAATCTCCCACTCGAGGAGAAGCTCAAATATGTGCCTGACCTCGAAAACGGCGATTATAATGGGTATCGACCCGCAGGTAGACGCCTTCTAGCTGGGGGTGTACCGGAAAAGACTGAGGTGTGGAATATGGCCAGTGAGTAGCCCCCCCTGCACTAAACCGATGCCAAGAACGCGAGGCTAAGATGTCGAAAATGTAGCCAAGGATGGCCACATTACTCAACCAGTCCCACAACTTTTGAAAGAGAACCTTGGCGAAATTGAGAGTTTTGGAAAGGTATGTTTTTTTTGTTCCATGTGATCAGGATCTGATTTAACGTGGACACATAGGACTTGCATGACAAGGTCCTTGACCCCTTGAACCATTTAATCGCCCTCGCTCTAGAGCTCCCAGAGGATTTCTTTACCAAGGTGCACAAGTGGGAGACACATGATGAGTCCCACCTGCGATACATGAGGTACTCAAAATTCTCCAAGGAGGAAATCGACAAGTTAGAAGACGGTCTTTGGTCCCACGGTCACACCGATTTGGGCACCATTACCTTGTTGTTTAGACAGCCGGTGGCTGGCCTTCAGATCAAGGACCAGAGCGGAAAATGGAAGTGGGCAAAGCCTCTCGATGGCAGCTTGACCGTCAACACTTGCGACGCTCTTAGCTTCCTCACGGGAGGTTACATTAAGTCCACTGTTCACCGAGTATGCATCCAATGACTCGTCGGTGTTAAAAACTGGAACCTGCTAACAAATACGTCAGGTCTCACTTCCTCCCAAGGACCAGCGCCACGTTGATCGTCTTGGTCTGCTCTACTTTGCTCGCCCTCAGAACGACCTCGTCTTGAACACCATCGACTCGCCTGTTCTGAAGCGCGAGGGCTTTATTCAGAATGAATTCGAGCAAGGAGGTCACCGTGTGCCCGACATGGGAGAGTTTACGAAGCTGAAGCAAACCTGGCAGCAGCAAAAAGCCGGACACTACCGTTCGACAGATGGTCAACAGATTCTGCCCGGATTCAAGGGAAAGCTTCACGATTAAATTTTATTGGGTCATTGTATTGATAGGATGTATTGTTGGGAAATTACCGTAATGAAACAAGGACATTATTTGAGTGAATACTTTCCATCCTTGACCCATTCAGATCAGTTTACCAATGGCAATAATGGAATCTTGAATGATTTTTTGTGGGTTATTAAATACCATTTCTCCATTATGATATATTTGGTTTGGTTTTCGTCCACTGGAAGAAAGGATTGAGGTACGGCTCCCAGAACCACTGTGAGTGCAATCTATGTATTTCAACGCATCTTCTTCATTCTAGCTAAGGCTTGTCGGCCAAGCAATTTGAAATACATATGGCCATTCTATATGAGTTTTTGGTATTCGGTATTAATATTTTCAGAAATGAAAAAAAAATCACCAGCAACAGCATCCTTCATCATCACCATCCCCTCCACAGCCGCAACAATCATCGCATTCACAGCAGTTATCACATTCACAGCAGCCACATTCGCCCTCATCGCCTCCGCAGCAGTTGCAGCAATCGCTGTCATCTCCTGCATCCCCGTTGTTGTTCTCGCTCCATTCATTGACCGCCACGGCGGCTCCGACACCAGCAAGAGCACCAACTCCGACGCCAGCCGCAACTGCTGCCCCAGTAGACATACCTTTGTCCTCACTGCTTTTCCGAGGTTGTTCTCGGGTCTGATTCCATTGCTGGTCGTCCTGTTGAGAGTTGTTATATGCTCCATCCGTCTGCCGATCACGAGCATCCCATTGCCCGTCGTCGTATCCATCCCAACGTCCCTGATCATAGCCATCATCTCGCCCTCGATCGTAGCCATCATTTCTTCCTCGGTCATACCCATCATTTTGTCCTCGGCTATATCCATCATCCTGTCCTTGGCTATAGCCATCAATTTGTCCATCCATGTATCCTTGCTGGTTACCATACAAATACCCATCCTGAGCACCTCCATGGTATCCGTCATATTGGCCTTCGATCCAGCCCTCTTGTTCGCCCGCTACATGGCCTGAATGATATCCATCATTGCGTCCGTGGGCATAGCCGTCTCTCTCTCCCGAATTATGCCCATCCTTGTGGCCCGAATTGTATCCTTGCGTCTGGCCTCTGCTAAACCCTTGCTGGACACCAGATGTATGCCCGTCCTTGTGTCCAGAGTTGTACCCTTGGCTCTGGCCTACCCGCTGCCCTTTGGCATATGCCGCATTTTCTGCTTTCTTTATCGCGGCCATTTGCATCGCTTGGTTCGGTACAGGCTGTGTCTTGATGACGGCAGGTCTGGGTGCTTGTACGTTCGTTTGGGAGTGCGAGTTCGAATGAGAATGGGCATGGCCATGGGATTGGGTTTGAACATGGACATGTATATTAGGCGGAGCATGACTTGTGTATCCTCCTCCACTTGGCTGGCCTGCATGGCCTCCCCGTGCCTGGACAGGATATCCCCCTCGAGCGGGAGCTGGGTGACCCCCCCGTGCTGCTACCGGATGGCCTCCCCTGGCTGGAGCCGGATGCCCCCCGCGTACAGGAGCTGGGTGAGCACCTCTTCCAACAGCTGGATAACCCCCTCGTGCTTTCGGGGGCGCTGTGGTTTTCTTTCCCTGTTTCTGTCTATGCCATAGCAAGGTTTTAGCAACTGTCAAGTGAAGTCTTACAAGGTAGAGAATGTTTTATAGGTTGGAAGGAAAAAGTTTCACTTACTGGGGCATGTTGAATGGACAAATGTATTTTTCAATATGGGATTGAAGAGCCGGTGATATCGAATTTGCAGGCTTCCGCAGCCCAAGCCAGCTGCTTTATAGTCCTGACTGCATATCGCCGCCAAGTAATCAGAGTACAAAATGCAGAAATGGGTGTGAGCGAGGCTCAACCCCTAGCAAGTTCAACCCTCCACATCCCAGCCCCCAAGCTCACTGCATCAATAGCGGCGTCGAGGTGTTGGCATTTTTAATGCTACCCCAGATGCTGATAGGATGCCTTGCGTTGAGCCGCACGCTCCACAGTCAATCAAGGCCAATCCAACATCCACACGAAACTAATTCTGCACATCTTGCCATTTGTGGCTTGCAGAGCGCTTGAGCTGAGGCTGAATGGAGGGTATGAGATACACACCACTGTCCAGGTTGTTCCCGTGAATGCGCGTCGTAGGCATCAAAGCGCCAGCCTTGTCGGGCATGTTCGGCGATTTTCACAGGTCGCTTAAAGTGTACATGAATCTAGGGTACCTTTCTGCCAATGAACACAGGCTCTCCTGCAGCTAACTCCGTAGAGTGTGGCTGTGGGTAGTAACAGGCTGAGAAGCTGTGGAAATGTAACGCATCCTTCGCAGCTGACACGGCTGATCCCACCTTTATGAAAAGCAAACAGAATCAGGGGGTGTCGGCCGCTTGTCAAAACCCTTGCTTTTTTTTTCTGTTCAATAATACGAGACGAAAATGGTCCAATGCTCATGCCGTTGGAGTTTATCAATGTGATATGTATGCCTTGAGCAAAGCAACATTGGGAGTTTCATACTGGCAGCTGATGTAACCATCCAGCGAGGTCAATGGTGTCCTGGAGGTGGGGTCCAGTCAGTAAAAAGAGCTTAGGGGAAGAATTTGAAATTCTGTGCAGCTATTTTCATTTATATCGCCACTCGGTGATCCACTTGGATGGCTTACTTGTGGCTGACCAAGGCAAACCACTGCGTTGTGCGTGTGAAGAAATGACCTGATGCTGTGCAGACTAGACAGAAATGATCAGGCAGTGGCATGGGGGCCAGGACTGTGGCGATTAATTACAGTCGATTTGAGAGAAGTCCACTTGAGATATCATGTGTCCCGGGAAAGCTCTAAGTTGTCAGCACTAGGTGTGACAGTAATTATCAGTATACCAACGTGTGGTTTGCTTGATAGGGCTGAAAGAGAATATTTGAGAACGGTTCCTGTGACAACTACGCAATTTTTGGCAGCTAAAATATATGTATCGAATTGAAAGTCTAGGATTAGGAGGTTGAGGTAAACAAAAATCTAAAATTCATCCTCGCCATGATGGACGTTGAGATTCTGTCGTTGATAGTATCCAAGTTCAGCCTTGCAAGCATCCAATCCCATAAGAGGTCCTATGGTCTAGTGGTATGACGCAACCTTCACAGGCAGTAAAGCGCCCAGTACGGTTTAGGTCCCGGGTTCGAACCCCGGTGGGACCTTCTCATATGGATTTTCTTTTTGGCGACACCATATGTGTATATATGATTGATCATCATGTTGGCTGGATTTTTTTTCTCGTTCCAATCCATCACAATGGAGATTGAGCCCAACAGCCGATTTTTGTTTTTTGCTCCCCAGCTTATCATACGACACAACCTGCGGCCGGCATCTTTATTTACATGTTCTTGTCAATTATACAAACCCCTGGTCTCACTGATTATCCAGGACCAAGCCGTTGCGTTTCATATTCAGCCACGTGAACTAGCTTACCATTGACTTGTGCCTGTAACACGAAAATAATGCTACTGGAGAATTGCGTCAGGCAGGGTCTGATTAGTTTTATTCAGGGCTCCGAGACCGGTTGGCCAGCACCCTAAAGCTACTATGCATGCGACATCTAGATTTTTGATCGAAATTCTGACATCAATAACACGCACCTAATTGTGACGGTTCCTGCTCTAAATCTGATTTCTCATTCAATATCATGCCGCCTTTAGGGTAATACTTGTTAGACTTTTATCCACCCGTTTACTAACCTCTTGGGCATTATCATTTCGCTTATCGAGGCGGCTAACACGATGGTCGATTGGAACACGACATGGATAGTTGACACCTTTTTGTGTCGTCATAATAAAATTGGTTCAATCTGGGATTTTGGCTCTTGAAACAATCCAGGATGTCCATTACTTTCGCTTGGCCTCTGCGAGGCGGGGTGATGATTTGCTCAGTCAATGCTCCGGATCGACTCAGGGTCCGTCACCAAGGATATTTCTTGGATCCCATTTTCGCTTAGGACGCCTTGTTTGCTTGGTGTTTCTAGCTCGCCCCGGATCTGCAATATGTTTTCGTTCTGAGGGACCCGACGGGAAGATCGAGAGGATCCTCTGGATCCAGAGGACCCAGACTCGCGCTGCGGCCTACTCGGGCTTGCATACGGCGTTTTTCCTCTGCGGACCTACCCCACCTTGCGATGATGTCCACAAAGTCAGTCATCGGCCCTCAACTAGTGTTGCACACATTACACACCCGGCTACGATCAGAGGACGGCATCAAAATGACTCGTTTTCGGCCATGCATCGACCTCCACGCGGGGCAGGTGAAGCAGATTGTTGGTGGCACGCTCGATAGCACCTCGTCTGCTCTGCAGACCAACTTTGTCTCACAGCACCCGCCCGCTCACTTTGCGCAGCTGTACAAGGACAATGCCCTCACCGGCGCACATGTCATCATGCTCGGCCCTGGAAATGAAGGCCCAGCGAAGGAGGCCCTGGCGGCTTGGCCTGGCGGTCTCCAAATCGGAGGAGGCATAAACGACAAGAACGCAAAACATTGGATGGATGCTGGCGCTGAAAAGGTAGGCAACCGAAATAGCCTCATTTGAGTGAAGCGGGTTGCTCACCATGGCACATCTGGCAGGTCATTATCACCTCTTATCTCTTCCCGGAGGGTCGGTTCAGCCAGGAGAGACTGGACTCGGTGCTTGCGGCGCTTGGTGGCGACAAGAACAAGCTGGTGATTGACCTCAGCTGCCGGCGACAAGGGGACGAGGCCTGGTACGTCGCCATGAACAAATGGCAAACTATTACCGACATGGAAGTCAACCAAGGTTTGAACCTCAGACTGCATGGGGTATGCGCACGCTAACAGGGATTAGAATCGATCAAGGCGTTGGAGCCTTACTGCTCTGAGTTTCTGATTCATGCAGCAGACAACGAAGGCTTGCAGAAGGGTATTGACGAGAAATTGGTCGAGAGACTCGCTCAATGGTGCACCATTCCCGTCACGTATGCTGGTGGCGGAAGAAACCTTGACGATCTTGAGACGGTGAAACGATTGAGCGATGGCAAGGTGGACCTTACAATAGGTAGCGCACTAGATTGCTTTGGAGGCTCGGGCGTCAAGTTCGATGACTGTGTGGAATGGAACCAAAAGCAAGTTAGCTAAGGACATTGCGGAATGGATCCAGATGTCGGTTGCTCATAGCACCCCCCCACTCTTCAATTGATGGTCATGGATGTGCGGCTTTGAAAACAAAAGTCAGATGCAGCTAGAAGCAAGCTGCAACGAATTGCATCGCATGAAGACGCAAACACGTTTGCAGATGCCGTCACGGTCGTTGCTTGGAAGCTGGCTTGTTCCTGGTCTACATACGATACCACCTCGGCCAGAGTTCCTGTATCATGCATGACCCCAACAAAGGTGCAAACTAACGGTCGATGCTTAGCAATGGAGCATTGATAGCGGGGAGAGAGCTAGGTGATGGTGGTTGTTGACATGCAAGTCTCTATCGTCCTGCAGTCTAGTGTGTATCACGATTGACGGGCATACGGCGCAGAGGACACAACCCTAATCGGGGAGCGGAAGCGACAAGCATTGGTTGGTGGGCGGTGGTCTCTGCTGGGCCGCGTCAAAGTACCGACATCGAGGTTTTCTAGTGCCGAAATGGCTTCCCTCTGGCGCGCCCGGGAAGATCTCGATGCAAGACATGTCGAAGTTACGGAGTATACGGGCGAGCCAGGCTTAGACCGGGAGGTGGGGATGGGCGAAGGTGCTGGATGGGTTCGGAGCGCGGGTCAACAAACATCAGGCTATGGAGACAAACATGCACATGGATATAGCTGCATTTGCAGACCCAAACCTAGACGCCCTAGAGCAATGAGACGGCTGAGATGTTGAAAAACGTACCACCCTGCAGCGGCCGCAATTGCCACGGGGCACCTTGGGCGGGAAGGGAAAAAAAAGAATAACAATAATATCTGAAAAGTCATGGATATGACCTTGATGTGACGATAACAGTCTCGTAAACAAGTGCTAGCAGGTTGATGCAATGCCAGGATTATGCCAGCATGGGCCAGCGGCCTCAGCCAATGTCCGCCCTCGGCGACAGCTGGCTGAGCCGCTGCCATGGCGACTCCAGCTGTAGGGCGCCGTCGGGTGCTACAAGACTCGCTGTAGCAGTGCCCATTGCAGCACCTCGAGGGCACAGCGTTAGCGGAGCGGGGTAGAGGTCCACGCAGGGCCCCCCCGGCGCATTGTCACAGAATGATTAGCGCCTGCAGGCCCCCGAGGTTGAACGCCCGTGGGCCGTCAGCGGTTTGGTCCTGCTCTCGCTCTCCCGCTCGTTGCCAGGCAACCCGCTCGCAGTTCCGTCCTTGTTTTGTTTTCCCCACGGCCAATCAGCGGCCTCCCCTGCGGCGCTTGGCTGTGCGTCCCTTTAACACTTGAACGCCGCCAGAGCTCCCATTCTTTGGCCTGCTCATCCATCGTTCGGCATCATCACATCGTCGAGTCGTCGAGAGTGCCGTCGTCTGTTGACCTGCCCAGAGGGCGTGTTTCCTTCTTCCCCCGAACAGACTTGCGTCGCATTTGATACTTTGCATTCATTCACACTCACTCTCGCTCTCACCGTCGCCTGCTTTGCGTTGTCACTTTCACACCAATAACCAGTCACGCCGACCTGCGACATTCCGCCCCCCGTTTTCTTGAGCATTCTTGATTCCGCATGCCAATGCATTCGACATCACCCAGCATACAATAAGCACTTGATCAGAGATTCCCCCATGGCCACTGAGCAGGTATGTTGTGTCTCGCACAGCCCAAACCTCACTCTGGGGATGTGTGTCTCTGACTAGGAAAACACACAGGTGCATCCCTTGCGCATTAACAAAAGTACTCCAAACGCTACTCCGGCAAAGATGGCGAGCGGGATCCCTCGCCCCCTCTCTGAGCTGTCGCCCGCAGAGATGAGGCGCAACTCCCCCAGCTGGCACCAGAGCACTGGCTCTCCCAACCCCAAACACAAGGTACGCTTCCTTCTCTCATCCCCTCACCGGTGCATGCCGTGCTGACTGCCATGATGCAGAAGGGTGGTCACAGCATTGACTCGTCTCCTTTTCAGTCTTCACCGATCGACGCCGTGTCTTCACCTCGCATGTTTTGGCAAAACCGTAATTCAGAGAACTTCTACAGAGGTGGATCGCCATCTCCGAACCGCCGCTCTTCGATTGAGAAGCTACAGAAGGCCTCTCGCGTAAAAAACAGCAACATCTTGGCACTCGAGCAAAAGCAGGAATATGATCCAACTCGTGTGCCCCAGTTTGAGAGGCCCCTGGCCAAGGTTCAGAGCAGTCCTTTTGGGAACTCCACCAGCCCGTTTCGCTCCTCAAACGAGCGTCCTGCCTTGGGCCACCAGCGTACTGAGAGCAAGACGACCATTCCCGCAATGAGCCCGACAAAGTCGTCGAACTCTCAATCCGGAAGCTCCCCAACCCGTCCCATCACACCCAGCAGGGATCAAGTCTCTCCTACCAAGTCCTCTCTCTCAAGCTGGAGATTTAAAAGCAGCTTCGACATGGAAACCGGCACATGGTCTGGAGACTCATCACTGACGGAGCGCGAACTTCCGCCTGGAAGGTCTCTGCATCGTCATGCGAAGAGCGTGACCTTTGACGCCGCGCCTCCCCAGATCAACGAATACGAAATGGCCACCCCTGATCTCTCCTCCATTGGTACCAACTCTCGCGAGGGAAGTTACGAATCGATGGACGATGATGATGATGACATGCTGTATGATCCTGGTCACGTGGATATTGAGGGTGACAGCTTCGACGCATCTCTCGAAGACACTGACAAGACTCCTGTTGTCGGACCAGACGACTGGAGAGGCGACAGCCCTCTGGTGCACCGCGCAGGACCTGGTGAATATGAGAGCAGCCCCATGCCCGATGGTACTCCTTCCATGGCCTCCGCTGGTCGTCCTAGCACTGCTCGCCATGATTCATCCAACTCTAACGGAGAACATCGCCCGCTGCCCCCTCTTCCTGGCATGGGCATGCGTGACTCTCGCGGATCTTCACCCGCTTCGCCTAGCCTCTCTGCCACAGCAGAAAGAATGCTGGGTTCTCACAGGGGACTACCCTCACCTCCACCTCCTTCCAGTGCTAGCAAGCTAGACATTCAGAACCTTGGCAGTGGTAGAATGTCTCTGGAGGAGAGATTGAGACTCATGATGCTTTCTGATGACAATGGCGGAAAGAGCGCTTCGGAGCAGCAGCGTGAGAGACGACTTCGCCGAGCTAACGCCCGCGATAGACTCAGCAGCCCCATCTCCGAGCCTGAATCCACCGTCAGCATGCAAGAAGTTCTAGAGGAAGATGCCGTGGGTGATGTTTCCAATCTTTCCGGCCTGGGCGATTACCAGCTTCCGGCCCCTCTATCGCGGGACGCCATCATGCGTAAGGTCAATGGCGGTGATGTCGAAGAGGACCATGATTACAACTTCTCCTCTCCTGCTGCATCTAGCCCCATCAGAGGTCAAGAGCGGGCCCTGCCCCTTGATCCTGACGTTCCCATTCCCACTACAGAGGATCCCATGGATGACTTCTCGGATGATGAAGGAGGTAGCGTCATTATCACTCGCTTGCCTGACGACGAAATTGAGTTCTACGAAGACTCTGAGTTTGATGACGAGGAGGACGATGACGAGGAGTTCCGCCAACCAGGAGACACCGATAGCGAAAGCCACTATTCGGAGCACGAGCCGGTTCAAGAGGAGATGCAGGTGGATGAAGTGAAGGAGACGAAGGAAGAACCTACCACCCCTCGTGCTACCACCCCTACACCAAAGCGAAACCTCGAGAGCTCCCTTCTCGACTTCAGCGCTGAGACAAAGGAAGACTCCTTTTCACGTGACTTTGAGTCATACATGCTCCCTGAATCAAGGGAGGAAGAGGCCAAGCAGCCTGAACCTGAAATCGAGGCTCAAATCGAGTCCGAGGTTGAGCCAGAGGTTGAGCCCAGAGGCCCAAGGATGTCAGATGCCCAAGCCTACCTGCAACGTCCCTATACTCCTGACAAGCCGCTCTCCAAGCCCGAGTACGACGGCACTGGATGGGGTGACCCAGAGGATGAGTACGACGACGAACCTGGAACCCCAGAATCGGTGATTCACCATCCTATGGCCGACGACGAGCTTGAAGCCGACCCTGAAATTGAGCCTGAAGCAGAGCCTGAAGCAGAACCTGAGGCCGGGCCGCAGACGCCCAAGATTTCGCCCGCTATTCCTGAGCGATACGCTACCATCAAGTCCGCCTCTGGATCCAAGCTCAAGACGCGACTCTCCAACACACCTTCTGATATTGCTGCCATGCGAGAGATTCGCCGCCAGGTCAGCGTCGAAGTGCCGGACGTCCCTGCAATCCCAGACCGCCATAGCAAGCGTCTCTCTCGAGATATGGCCAACGGCCTGCTCACCACCGGCGACGAATTCATTGAACGACATCCAAGCTTCAAGAACCGCAGTCTGACCCTTGATCTTGACAACCTCGACTTCAGTCTTGACCAGGACTTTGAACGCGTCATTGAGGCACAAAAGGTGGCTTTTAACCATTCCATTCAACAACCCCAAGTCACGAGCAGTGACAACAGTAGACAAGCGTCTGCTGAGCCTGCTCAACAATATATGAGAGAACTGAATGCTAACGTAACATCTCGTCAACAGCGCGGTTACCTTATGCGACAGAACACGAAGCTGATTACCGCAAGCGACAAGGACACGGACGAGCCTCGAGGCGCCCGGTCAGCTGGTAACTCTCCAATCAAGGAAGATCGTCCCATGTCTTGCGTGGTGGAGCCTTGGAACGGCAAGTCGCGCACAAAGAGTGTGCGGAAGCGAGTAAGTGGTAGCACCGGCCCTGTTCCTCCTATGCCAGGACAGGAGAGCAACGCAACGACCTCTCTCAACACACAAGTCATTGAGGAGGAAGTCGGACTTGAGATGGCCACTCCTGAAAGTGGCGAACGAGGTCGCCTGTTCGTCAAGGTCATGGGTGTCAAGGACCTTGACCTTCCTATCCCTAAGAGTAAGTCCATCTGTTGTCCACACCCCGAAATCCTACTGACCAATGCAGATGAGCGCACTTGGTTCAGCTTGACGCTGGACAACGGCGTACACTGCGTAACGACTGCTTGGCTTGAGCTGGCTCGTAATGCACCGATTGGCCAGGAATTCGAGCTTGTTGTTCCCAACGACCTTGAGTTCCAGCTGACTCTCAATGTTAAGCTGGAGAAGCCTCCTGCACCCACCAACCCCAAGCTGCCCCCTCAAGCAGCTCGAGTCCACAAGCACAAGACATCGACTCTGAGCAGGGTATTCGCATCGCCCAAGAAGCGCAAGGAGCTTGAACTGCGCCAGCGTGAGGAAGAGGAGCGAGTTGCACGAGCCGCCCAACAGGAGAAGGAGGCCATGGCTCGCAAGCGCAACACTCCACCAACTCCCTATGAACTCCTCTCTCCTCTCGCTGCTGAGGACGGCAGCTTTGGTCGTGCTTACGTCTGCCTCCGAGAACACGAGAACCGATGTTTTGGTCGACCGTACATGGCAGAGGTTGCTTGCTTCAACGAGTGGGCAACTGAGGAAGCCGGCTTTGCATCCAGCGTAAAGAGCAAGCGTGGTAACACGGCCGTTGTCCGCAAGGCCCCTTACAAGATTGGAAAGCTGGAACTGCAGCTTCTCTTCGTCCCTCGCCCTAAGAATGCTTCGGACGATGACATGCCCAAGAGCATGAATTCTTGCATCCGAGAGCTCAAGGCAGCTGAGGAACGCATGTCTCGATGCTACGAGGGCCACCTGAGCCAGCAAGGCGGCGATTGCCCTGTAAGTACCTCGCTTGAAAATGGTTTAAACCGTAGCTAACAATTTGACAGTACTGGCGCCGTCGATACTTCAAGCTAGTCGGTACAAAGCTGACTGCCTACCACGAGGCCACGCGACAGCCTCGTGCGACCATCAACTTGGCCAACGCAAAGCGCCTGATTGATGATCGCCGTACCCTCACTGAGAAGGAAACCCTCGGAAGGGGTGGTCGCCGCCGCCGCTCAGCCTTTGCCGAAGAGGAAGAAGGCTACATGTTCGTTGAAGAGGGTTTCCGAATTCGATTCAACAACGGCGAAGTCATTGATTTCTATGCTGACACGGCTGAAGACAAAGAGGGCTGGATGAAGATCCTGTCTGATGTCGTCGGCCGCGACAGCGTTGACGATGATTCTCGAGCAAGGTCCAAATGGTGCCAATTGGTTCTCCGACGAGAAGACCAACTTCGTCGTCGAGCATCTGGGCGCCGAGTAAACTCACGACCAAAGAGCATGTTCCTCTAAAGAGACATATGACAAGTACAAGTACGAGGCAACGCCGGGATGACGAATCAGATGACAGACCCGGACCAGGCGTTCAGGGTCGGCGAGTTGGCTCATGATACCTCTCTGCACGTGAGGGGTTCTAGCATTGACATGGACATTGGCATTGGCATTTGCTGCATAGGTGTTGTTAATTTGATGAACTTGGGATGGAGTCAGGCGAGCCTTTGAGCTTTTTTTTTTTTTTTTTTTTTTTTT
>KV875230.1:1718164-1772514 GCA_001879505.1 Calonectria pseudoreteaudii
TTTTTTTTTTTTTTTTTTTTTTAGTAAGGGGAAATCTGGCGCCGTTTTTGCACTTTCAAGGCGTCGGCAGAGACAGGACTGTCATTTTCATTGCGTGTTTTCGTTTTCTGGTGGCACTGGTGGCTGCGCATATGGGAATTTAGTATTGGTTGTAACCTTTGGGACTCTAATGAATTCTTAAAAATGTTCTCATTCTATTCTTTTATTCCTATTTCTTTCTTCTATATCAGCTTGAATTTTATTTAGTACTGCTTCAACTTAACTCCTCTACCAAACCCCTGGCCTGATGTTTGCCATTCATGATGTTTCTCACGTGACTGTACCAGGGTCGGCATTGAAGCATACGTAGCAGAATCCCTGCTGACGTCCAGGACGGGTAGCGGGCGGCATCGATCCCATCAGCTCCCTTTTAGCCTTCTGTAGAGTGGGGAGCTTTCGAGGCGCAGCGTGAGTTTCAGTGGGATTTACTGGGTGCCAAGAGACCTCTTCAGCACAGGCTCCTAGAGCTACCCAGGCACTACCTCATCTGGCATTAGCATTGACATTATTAGCATCCACGACGTGTGCTTCCCGCAACTTTGCACAAACACCAACCTTCACCCGCCGTCCTGTTCTCGCGCCCGCACATCACCGACGCCCTCTCTGCTCACCATCTCCTCATTTTCTCCCGGCCTCCTCGCGACATCCACCGCAATCATGGCAGGCCGTTTTGTGCGGGCGTCCAAGTTCCGTACGTGCTGGCGCAAAGCCTCCCGCCCGCGCCGCATCCGCAGTCCATGACATGCTGACGCCGCTCTGCAGGCCACATCTTTGGCAAGTCTACCAGGAAGGAGTTTTGCTACGACAATTTGCACATCAGCCGCAATGCCTGGGATACAAACTTGGTCAAGGTGCGTTCAGGTGCCTCAGGGGGGAAAGCTGTCTGTGGCACTGACATGGTTCCATCATCGCTAGGCCAACCCCGAATACCTCTCCATCAATTGGGATTCCTCTGGTGGTGGCGCGTTCGCCGTCATTCCCTTGAGCGAGCGAGGAAAGCTGCCCGATCAGATCCCACTGTTCCGCGGTCACACTGCCGCAGTCCTCGATACCGATTGGTACAGTCGCCCCTGAACCCCCGCGCTCTTTGTTCGCGAGCTGACAGGTGTCAAGGAACCCCTTCAACGATCGCATCGTCGCCTCTGCCTCCGAGGACGGAAAGGTCTTTATCTGGGAGGTCCCTGAGAACTTCACCCTGCACACTGATGCTGAAGAAATCGTCGATGTTGCGCCCATCCGCAAGCTGTCTGGTCACACGAGGTGGGTTGTCTGGCCTCAAACCCAATCACCGATTCGGGCTGGAATGCTAATACCCCAACCAGAAAAGTTGGACAGGTCCTATTCAACCCCGCTGCCGAGAACATCCTCGCCTCCGCGTCGGGCGACTTTACCGTCAAGATCTGGGACATCAGCACCGGCCAGAATCTCTTCGTCCTGAAGCACGCCGACATTGTCCAGAGTCTGTCATGGAACGCCAGCGGTGACATGCTCGTCACCACCTCGCGTGACAAGAAGATCCGAGTGTGGGATGTCCGTCAGGAGAAGACCGTTCACGAAGCCCCCGGCCACGGAGGCGCCAAGAACAGCCGAGCTGTCTGGCTTGGTGAGCACAACCGCTTCGCCACGACCGGCTTCTCGCGGATGAGTGAGCGACAGATCGCCCTGTGGGAACCTGGCAACCCTGAGCCCATCGGTGGCTTCACCATGCTCGACTCTATTTCTGGTGTCTGCATGCCTTTCTGGGGTACGTCTATTTCTCGAGAAGCTTATCGTTCCCATCACTAACATGCGAGTAAGATGACGGCTCTAACTGCCTTTACCTTGCTGGAAAGGGGTAAGTCTACTGACAGCAATGCACGAGACTCGTTCTGACATGGTTTAGTGATGGCAACATTCGATACTATGAGTACGAGAACGACAAATTCGAGTTCCTCAGCGAGTACAAGTCTGCCGACCCTCAGCGAGGTATCGGCTTTGTTCCTCGACGTGGTATCAACGTGAGCTCTACCTTGGATAAACGCGCTTGGGCGTTGCTTACACGAATAGGTCCACGAGAACGAGGTCATGAGGGCCTACAAGACGGTCAACGATGCTTACATTGAGCCCATTTCCTTCACCGTGCCCCGACGTGCCGAGACTTTCCAGGCTGACATCTTCCCCCCCGCCTTTGGAACGAAGCCAGCTGTCTCTGCCCAGGAATGGGTCGAGGGCAAGACTGGTCTGCCCCCCAAGATTGACCTGGAGAGTGTCTACGATGGTACCGCCCCTAAGGAGGTTCCATCCGACTACAAGGCTGCCGCTCCTGCTGCTGCCCCCGTTGCTGAGAAGCCGGCCCCCAAGAAGGAGGAGCCAAAGCCTGCTCCCGCTCCGGTTGCTCGAGCTCCCCCAACCGTGAGTGAGCAGAAGGGATCTATTTCTGCCATGGCCTCCAAGTATCAGGACAACGAGGAGGACGATGAGGATGACGACGACGAGACTTCGAGCTTCGAAGAGGTGTCCCGCCCTGCTCAGCGCACTGCCGTGCCAATCCGCTCCGAGCCCCCCAAGCCCGCCGCTGCTCCCGTCAAGGCACAGTCTATTCCCCCTGCTGCCACTCCTTCCCCCGCCCAGACCCCGACTCCCGCTGCTGCTGCCGCCTCCTCTTCCTCTTCCAATGACGGCTCCCTAGATGAGATCAAGCAGCTGCTTCAGAACCAGATCCAGCTCATCTCTGCCCAAAACCAGCAGATCAGCCAACTGACGACCGAAGTCGAGTCGCTCAAGCGCAAGGTTGGCTCCGGCTCGCAGGACCAGAGCGAGCGCATCCGCCAGCTCGAGCTTGAGCTTGAAGAAGCAAGGTCTTAAGTTATAACAACGGAGCTGTGCTCCCTATATCAGGAGAAGATGAGTTGTCACGTTGGAAACTCGAACGTATGTGGATGATTGTAGCGACGACATGTATATAGGTGTTCAAAAGGCTGCGTTTTTTATGTCTGCCGTGATCTTTTTGTCCCATTTCTTTCGTAGCCAGCAATACTCCCAAGACGTTTGACATATCTGTTCGCCTCTCTATTTTCGTACATGTCTCTATGCCCCGCATGAATTGACTGTACCCCGGCACATTGTTTGATTGCTGTGCCCTTGACGCATGCTGTGTCCAAGTACCGCCTATGACTTGCGTAATCTGGTACATGCTAATGGAACTTTGTGTGCCATTTTATGCCACATGGTGCTTCCAAAAAAAAAAAAAAAAAAAAAAACAGTAGATTTGAGCTTCATTCTTACACTGCTAACCTATACCTACGCTACGCAGTTTAACAAAGCAACCCCCCGCAAGTCAAGCCCGCCTCTACACTTGCGCGACTACGGAATGAATTGCCTTGGATACTGTAACTTGGCCAAAATATTCTAAAACCTAATCTACGCCCTTGCGGGCTCCAGGACTTGCCAACTCAATGCATTGAATCCCGAGCGGCCTGGTACTTCTGCATTGTTGCTGGTCACGCCGGACCGACAACACCACGCCAACCCGCAAGCGCCAAGGTGCGGCATCAACTTGCGAACAGGCGACTCTGCGCAAAAGAATACGGGCAGCGGTTTTTTTTTTTTGTCTTTCTGGTCCAGGCGGTGATTTTTCGCATTCAATGGCGACGGCACGCTCGTCCTCTGCTGACGTGGCGGTGGCTTGGTGGGATGGAATGTAATAGCAGGTGTGTTATACGCTCTAGGGCCCAAGCGGACGACAATCATCGAGACCTTATGCAGTGAGGGGATTCATATCGACCAGTTTCATGTATCATCCCATCTCACCTGCAGCGTTGGTCCGCGGCAGGATCGACCTATGGATTTTGTAACCAATATAGACAATCAAACAACCGTCCTATGCCATTATTTTTTTCTTTGCTTTTCTTTGACAAAGGATTGCGGGCGGACGGGGGTCCGCCGTGCTTGACGTCTACTACCCTACACCGCAGCCAAGAGATAGAGAGAGACATGTGCAATTGTCAAAGCGCGTCGGGTTTACATTACGCACATGAAATTTTTTTTTCGTCACGATAACCCCCATTGGCAACATGTCCATCATAGCCCGTTTAGCTACAACCTGTTACACAGAGCTTGCTTTGACCCTTCGCCTAACACGAAGGCCGGGTCTTTCTGCAACCCTAGGAGCGGCACAGCAACATCGTGGGCATCTCGGCGCCGGAGTAGGAAGCTCCCCCAAAAACCAAACCAAACCAAACCAAACCACACACATGGCCCCCCCCCCCTCCTACCCGCCCTTGCAGCCCATCAACTATTGCCATGGGGACAACGGCGCCTATCCTGGATGGTGGGAGTCTTGAATTAGAGCACAAAAAAGCTTATCACAATGCATTAAATAATCTGCTACAACGGATTCCCCACGGGAGCGTGATCGGCTGCTCGGGGCTGTTTCAGAGGCCAATCTCCCTTGCAGAGAATATTCTCCGAGTGGGCGAACGGGGGGCGTTGAGACCGGTCTGCTTGAGGGGTAGCGGCGCCTACACACAGCACAGCGACATGTGCGCGCTCTGTTACATACTCACTCCAGTTCCGGGGCAGCGGCGAGCGAGCATGGATGGATGTATGGATTGACGAATAACAAAAAAAACTGCGCCGCTGGGATCTCGTCCTGGCCGTGGCCCCGGGGAGTGGCGAGACCCAGCCTCGGAGGGGGACTGCCTTTGTGACAAGGAGACAAGCCAGCCACTCGGGGCCCCGGGACAAGTGGGTTTGCCGCCGACCAAAGTAACCCGAGTTTATGCTGTCGCGCCGGGGATGCTTGCTTCAAAATCCATGGCCGTTTCATAATAAGGGGGTCTCCGATGGGACGCAGTGCATGGGTAGGTGCGGTCCGGATATCGCCTTGGGCCGTTCCTTGAACCAAGAGTCGTCGACCTTTTACTCTTCCGCGTGTCTGAAGCAACCAAGTCCCACGATGGCGGAGAACCGATGCTAGTGAGCATCGCATACGGCCTGGTCTGAGCGCCACCAGCCACGGAGAGCGCGGGCAGCACTGTAGTATCGCCCTTCTCGAGGATGACCCTTGGAGTATATCACCAACATACCTCGTTACGGCAACCCCGCCTCGGGCACTTTGCAAGACGGGGATCCTCAATGTCTACTTTCTTTACGCTTAGATCTACGGCTTCCCACTTGGGTCAGAGGGAACAGGCCGCCAGTGGCCGCGACACGGTTGCAGGAGCCACATCGATGGGGGGAGAGAGTGTCAGTGTTTGATCTGCACTGCTTTTTCTGACCGAGCCCTTGCCGGGGAGGGAAACCTGGACAAGAGAATTCCAAGGGGATGCTTTTGAGGACAAGATGAACCAGGGAGAGAGAAAGGGCCCGTTATGCAACTGTTGGCTGATGTCGTCAAACCCTCATTTACACGCTCCAACGGCCTCCAACGGCCTCCAACTGCCGACTGGAAGAAGCAAACATGAACAGAGGAGCACTTGATCAGCTCACTTGGTTGGATATTCGCGGGTTTACCCGCCACCGGCTCATTTGCCACAGGAACTAAGAAATGAGAACTCCCCCCCCCTCCCTCATCCACTGTCGTCAAGACTCAGACGGGCGCCGGGCACATGAGTCAAGCAATTGAAGAAGAATGCAACCATGACGGGCACCATATGCAGCATGCAGTAGTACTGTCGGCCGGATCCCATCTGCAACTTCAAGCGGGATGTTGGTCAAAAGCCACAGCACCTAGACCCTTGATACCCCAGAAACAAAAATACCCCGAAGATGAGGGGGTTCTTGGTTTCGAGCAAGTCTCTTGTTGCGTCAAGTTATTCTGGAAGAACCTGCAACCGTCTCTTGGACGTTTCACGTACCTGAGAGCCAGGGGACTCCTCCTATGCAGTTTCGGATTCTGCGCCAGATTGGGACGTGAGGATGGAGAAAGTCGCTGCAACCATGTGGCTCAGCGTGAGGGGTTGTTCCTGTCAAACGACCACAACAAGGCTCATCAACTTGGGCTGCATACCAAGAAAGGACGAGAGCCGAGTTTGGATCGGCCGACAACCCCCGTATGCAGGTTCAGAAGACGACAAGGTCTATAGTTCCACCCCGATGGTCAGGGCCCGGCCAGGAAGAGAAGAGAAACTATCCTCCCCCCCTCCACAGACCCGTTAGGGTGGATGGTGGCGGTGGTAACGGTGAAGTTCGTGTTAGTGCTGCTGAATAGATGCCATTGTTTCAATGGCTCAGTGATTGAGCTCAGGCTGTTTCAGGTATGGTGGCCAGGCTGCTGCATTGTCGAGTAGCCAACGTCACCTTTTCCAAGATAGGGCGACCCGAGATCTGATGGTGGTTTCTGACGAACTGTGCCGTGCTCACATGTCACTTCAAAGATACAGCTCGGATACCGGGATCATGTTGTTGTTGGGCAATGCGACAGGCAAGCGCCAAATCTTGGGCCGCAGACTCAACCCCCCAAACGACCAATGCTGAGTGAGCCAAATTGACAGGCCTTGAGGCGCTGGAATGAAGATGCTTGATAAGCTGAACTAGATCCTCCGTCCCGTCATGCACACAACATCACTGGCTTCGATGTCATCAGCCCCTGTTTGTTTGTCCCTCAGTTGCCGCCGACCTTGGGAGGGAGGCATTGTGATAGCGTTGGAGCCGGGCTTCCACACCAGACTTTCGTGATTCCACCAAAGACATCACCATCGGGGGTTTCAATGTCCCCACTCATCCCGGCCACGGCCGGATTGGCCATAAAGAAAACAAGGCTGTTATTTCTGGCCCGTGCTAGAATTGAAGAGGCTGGAGGAACGCGGGTGAACATGAAGCGAGGGGGTCAGAGGCTGGGCTCAACACCTGATGCGTCCAATCAAGATGGAGAAACATGACCCAAACCGGCCCTACTCCACGAAGGAGCTGCGTCACACTGGAGGGGTGAGCTCTTCAGGCTGCTGATTGGGTGCCTCAAGTTAGAGTCATACTAATTTTGGATCTTAGCAGGGCTCTGAAACGCCAGCGTCCAGCGTTACAACGGCCCGTCAACTTAACCTAGACCAGCTTGGCGCCCTGTTGGCGGTTTCGCCCCCTTCGACTTTCCCACATTGGCTTGCCAGTCGTTTTTTTATTCCTCAATTCCTGGGGGACGTTTGTGTTTCTGCCGTCGGGCAGACCAAGTAGCTAAGGGGCTGTGGATACAATGCCCTCATTGACCAGATCAGATTGGCGAGCTAAACGCCCGCGCTCACATGTCTCCAGCTACTTGCATGTGAGATGGTTACAGCGTATTGCGAAAAGTGTAGTTTTGGGAAATGATTGCATGATCAACTTAGGAAGCTCGAGGCTTACTCCGAAATGGCCGACTCTCAAGTTGGCGACGCCGTCACCGCCATTGGGCACCAAGAGATTCTCGACCAAAGGCCGCTTGAGGGCTGGCTCGACACCATCATGCGGCAACCACAGCTTGCCCAGTGATTCTTCCCCGCGTGTGATCTGCCCTCGACTTGTAATTTAATTAACCCAGGGGCTTTGCAGATATGTGTGTTCTGGCGCTTGATGCTACTGCAGGCCGGCCACACGTGGATCGTTCCCGCATCCGACTTCAAGAGTGATGCAAAAGGTCGGCGGCCGATAGAATTGCCCGTAAACTCGAGCCCTGAGCAGCTGCAACCCCGTGCACTGTGGATCAGGTCTGGGCTCACCACTACTCCCGGAACGGAGGGCACTCGCCGCGGCGGCGGCGGGTCGATCAAGCAGTCGATCTAAGTGTTGATGCGAGGCCATAATCGGATACTTGGAGATCCAATGCGATGAGTTCTGCACTTGTCACTTGTATCAGATCAGGCCTGGTAGCCACCTCAAAACAGTGAAGCCTTACAATGTCACATTAAAAAAGTTGGTCAAACTTGTGGGGCCAACCTCCACAGAGTTGTTCTCCTGCACGATGATGGAAACTGAGTCTTTCCAAATTTAGCGTTTTTTGACTCCCGATCAACGCTCTCACTTTCATAAAGGCTGCAGATTAGCGATTTCCATCGGCCGCGCGCGGTGTGTAGTTGGAGAGCAACATCCTGCTATATTTTTGTCGAGTCATCATTGCAGAGACATGGTGATTCTAGCCGCTGGCTAACTCTTCACCCTGGACGCCCTGCTCTCCTGTCGGCTCGTTCAATGGAAGCTATTGGCCCACAAAAGAAATCTCTTCTGCCCAATGAGTCGCTGGATAAGACAATGGTAGCATCGATTCGATGTGGTTGATAAACAAAAAACTTGGATGGGCGGCGTGGCGCGTGGCGCGTGGCGGGGCCGGACTTGACCTGCTGGACTTACAGTGCTTCGAAAGAGTGTTGGAGGGGGGGTGGGGAGTACGGAGAGCCATTTAGAGTGCGAGTGTCGTTAACATTTATGGAGTCATGAGGCACCAGAAACGAGAACTCTTCACGATGCAGTCCCGCAGGCGCGTTTCACATTAATGACCCCCCCATCCTCTTATGTCGACTCAGCCTTCGCAGGGGGTGCACTGTCGCGGACCCCCTCTGGACTCTCTAACACACCTCTTGGCTGTCGAATTTTTGGTCACATCCTTGCTTGAAAACCTTTGACTTTCCTGAGTGGATGGGGACTAGATGTATAGGTTAAAGCGGCGACGTAACGTGGCCATTTCCTGCTGGCCCACCGAAGTTAGGTTAAGATAAAGGTCACTGGCCGACAGGAGATAATGGAATAAGCTGAGGTGAATATTCTCAAAGTTGACAGCAATAACTTCTCAGAGGTCTGAGCCCCGATCATCCCAAGAGTGGGGATTATTTCTTCGGCATGCATGCTGCTAATTGTGGGATGCGTCTTTCAGCCTGTCGGCTTTAGAAGGGTAAATCGCCTTCTAGCCTGGCTAGTGTCTTTCGATGGCCTGATCCAGTCGACATGCCCCCATCCGAAATTACGTTGGGCCCCGCAAGATAGTAAACTGGTTTTTTGGACTTGGGCCGTGTAGGAACCAAGCACAAGTGAAATTCTCGCGGGTTCAGATGCGGATACAAGGTACCTAGTAACTATTCTGGAGGGGCACCGAGACATAAGCAGAATACTCATTTCGGTTCAGTGCATTTGTATTTGTGTGGGAAGATGGATCCCCAGACTTGTTTTTAATGCTAGGGCTGGTGATAGTGGCGACGCCAATCAGGGCCACCGTTTTGTTTTGTTTTTTTATTCCTCTTTTTCATGCCGGTAGATTAATTAAATGTTTCCATGGTGGTCCAATGTCATTCCAATTGCGCATCGTAGAAGGCTTGAGAGATCACTCTAACCTGCCATGTACCGGGGTAAGGATTTCACATGCCTGCAGGTCAAAGAGATGCACTGGCAATGATGTGCTTCTCCTGGAGATGGACTTCTCAATCATCATTTGTGGTTCTTGGTAGGTGAGTGAGGAACAGACCAACACGGCTGAGCGGGAGACTCGGTCTACTGAGTCGAAAATTGTTCGTGTAATCAAACACCCATACGCGCCAACGTCGAGCAAGCTGTCGCACCCCTATTTCATACCCAAACCAACAGTTTGCGGTGAGTAAGAAGGGTAATCTTAAGCCGAATATTATTGCCCGCAACGTGGATGTGGAAGTAGCGATGTTTAAGACACGGGTATGGGTTAGCTCGCTAAAAACAAAAAGAGACAACGTGGTGCCTCAGTGGGAAGTCTCAAGTCGCCCGACGTGTGTTTGGGGACTTTCGCGGTGGCTTCGAAACATCAAGATGAGGTAACGTCGCGCGTGCATACCAAATCGTGTTTGTTTATTGTGACGAGAATCCATCGCTGCAGAATAAAATTGTACAGGACTTACAAAAATCGGGTTCATTTCCGGTCGTAAGAATTAAGCCACTTAGCACTGATGTCTAGGGATAATTTGGACATTGAGCTGTCTGCCCGCTCTTCATCTCATGACGCTAAGACTCATGGCTATGCTATTGTTGGATGGTCCACACCTGAATGAGCTGGTGGTAACGGGCTGGCAATCTCTTGCACTCCACAGCTGGTCGGTGCTCTGCTTTGGTCGCATACACTTGTGATGTTCAACTGGCTGGCTTAAGAACCGGGTTGCAATGAGGTCCGAGAGCAGCTGAATGTCGCGCTCACCCCGGCTCCAGAAGCGTCGCCGCCTTGACCATCAAAGTTGCAGGTGCAAGTGGTTGTCTGCAAGGCCATATCCTTGAAGTGATGTTTTGCGTCTGGGCATTGTGCTGATTCTTCTCGGGACTGTCTCTGGGATTTTTTGGAGCTAAGCTTCAGAATATCCTGCGGACCCAATCACCGGGCTCAGACAGGCGATACGCGATGTGGCCGTGTCAGGAACCGCTTGACGCCCACCCCATGCGTTTCATTTTTTCCCAGTTGAGTTATGCGGAAAGCCCAAGTGTATGATCGTCGCCATTTCTGCTTTTAGTCGGCCATATGACCGTAAGCGAAGGCCAAGATGAATATGTATCATGAGGAAGAATGGCCGACTGGCAGCAAGTTCGAATGCGACACCAGTTTCGTTTCCGCCGTCCCCTGTTACCTTTGCCCTGGCCAGGCCCAGTCTAGTTCTGCACTGTTGTCCGGCGAGTGAGGGGAGTGTCAAGCCCGCGAGGGGCGTAAGGCTATGAATTTAGACAGGGTAGCGAGCAGCGTAGCCCCTGGTTTTGTTGACAGGCTCTGAATCCACCCACCGTGTCTGTTGTCAGTCCGCCAGCTTTCTGCTCTTGTGCTCGGTCATTGCGAAAGCCACTCAACGCCTCCCGTCGACCGACATGCAGCACGCAGAGTACTCGACCATCGCGCGCAGACACTCGCGCCCAATTTCCCACGCCGAGCGGGCTCGCAGCAGCGCACGGCAACCCAGCTGGCACAAGAAGGGGCACAAGCCTCCTGGGAGGACCCGACATGGGGCGCCCCAAGAAACAAAGAGTCTTTGGAGAGCATCACCCCCCCTGCGAATACCACACCATGCCATGTCCCTCCGTGCTTGGTCATACCCATGCCATCCCTGGCCGGAAGCGACGTAGCCCCGTTTTTGGGGATCAGGGGACCTATCAGTCAGATCCCAAGAGTCGAGAGAGGTGCTGCGTCGACACAGGAATCCAGACCGAAGAGCGAGCCACAAGGTGTGGTGGACGGCACAGCCATGGACAAGTGGAAAAGGAGGGGAGTCTGGGCGACGCCGATGGGCGGGAATGGCACACTCTCCAGGATGTAATCTGGCAAGCACAGAAACTGCAGCTAAAAAAGTCGCTTAGTACTTGTTGTTCGCGCGACGTCGAGTCCTACGGTAAGGTTTCTAAGTATTGACACTGTAGGGAGACACGGAGTTCAATGTTCCATGCCCTGATGTGCGCCTTGATGCAAAGTACCTACTCCGCTGTCGCGACTGTGTACTTGCCTAGTTGAGTTGTGCGCTGCCGGGACCCACTGCTGCTGTTGAATTGTGCTTGTTGTGCCATTGCGGCGTGCTCTCCCGCCTTCCTGGGGACCTTGAGTCCCGCTATGCCACCTTGTCCCTTAAAAAGCACCGTGCGTGGGTGGCTCTCGGTCGCCATCCACTACTTGCCCACTCACTCGCACTTGCGCCAAGGTAAGGTTACCGTCCCCCCAACCCACCTTCCCCGTTCCCCGTTCGCTATGCACTAGGTACCTGGGTACCCAGTGACCACACCTGCCTTGGTACCTCTTGCCCTCCCGCCGGTCGTCGACGCTACCACAACTCATTAAACCCCCCAGTGTCCTCGCCCGCTGCCCTTTCAGATCCTCTCTGAAATCTCTTCCTCTGTCGCTTTCTTTATTTTCCCTTCATTTCTCTCCCTTTCCTCTTCCTCCCTCCCCCCTCGCTCCACCGTCTCCGCGCCCCATTCCGGAGTCGCCCTCGACATCGTTGTTTTCTCTTTCCATTTCTACAGGCCCCGACGCCGCCGACGCTCATCTTCCCCTCACGCGTCAGTCGTCCTCCGTTATTCCATCACGACGAGGTCGCTGGTTGCTTGATGTGCTTCGTTCCATCGGTCCTGTCCAATTATTATTTTTTATTTCGTTATTTCTCTGTTCGCATACAGCTTTAATCGCCTCTATCGCTCGTTGTCGCGCGCGAAACTCTCGGCTTCCATCTCTCACAATCGCGAACACCTTGACGGTACTCAGCTCGACTATCCCAGCATCATTCGCTTGAAGCAGTGACTGGGTCTTGAATCGCATTGCGCATTCGTTCCATTATTCCGGGCTGGTCTCGAATTTTGGTCAAGACGCATCATCTCCTATCAACCACGTCTGTTCCAGGCTGCGCCTCGACCATTCTCATCGCATCATCGCAGTAACAACGCGACCATACACGAGCGATTTCATCGAATTTCATCAACAGTAGTTCACCCCGCGATTCAATTGAGTCGTCCAATTACTAGTTCTGTCGACAACCTTCAGCCTTAACTGGGCTTCCCCCAGACTGACCGCTACCGGTCACGTCATACCTCGACAACACATCAAAATTCGCCATCATGTATTCACAAAACCCCAACATGGCTCCGCAAAAACCGGAAACGTTTATGCTGAGCACTGAGGCTCAGCAGGCTCTGCCCCACGATGCCCAGGTTGCCTTGCAGCAGGTCGATAATCGTGAGTCTTCAAATGAAATTGCCGCATGGACCAGAACTGACCTTCTCGCAGTCAAGTACTTCCTTATCTCTGCTCCCGTTGACTGGCAGCCAGATCAGTACATTCGCAGATTTCTGCTGCCAACTGGTGAATACGTGTCTTGCGTGCTTTGGAACAATCTCTTTCACATCTCTGGTACTGATATTGTCCGATGTTTGTCATTCCGATTCCAGGCCTTTGGTCGACCTGTCAAGAACTCCAAGAAGTTCGAGGAAGGCATCTTCTCCGACTTGCGAAACCTCAAGTCTGGCACTGATGCCTCTCTGGAAGAGCCCAAGAGCGCTTTCCTCGACTTTCTTTACAAGAACAACTGCATTCGAACCCAGAAGAAGCAGAAGGTCTTTTACTGGTACAGTGTGCCACATGACCGTCTGTTTCTCGACGCCCTCGAGCGAGACTTGAAGCGCGAGAAGATGGGTCAAGAGGCGACTACCGTTGCTGTTAGCGAGCCTGCTCTCTCTTTCCAGTACGATTCATCTCAGTCGCTCTATGAGCAACTGACCAAGGCCCAGCAGGCCAACTCTTCATCTTTCAGCGCTCAACAAGCCTCTTTTTCTCAGAGCCAGTCCACGTCCCCAGTGATGAGGGCGATGGACTCGATGCCTCCTCCCCCAACCATGATGCCCCAGTCCATGCCCCCTTTAGCGGAGGGGATGGACGCAATGGTACCATATGGAGCCATGGCGGTAGCTCCCCAAATGACCCAGCCCGTCCCGGTCAAGAGGGAGCCTGATTTTACTCGTGTTCAGTACAATCAGAACGGTGTCCCTATCACCCAGGGTCACCAGCGCCATGCCTCCATGCCGGCCTATGGCCTTGAGTACTCACCTGCCCCCTCCTTCGTTTCCTCGCAGTATGAGGACTACAGCAACCGCGGTATCTCCTTTGAGCCCATCACGCCTCCTCAGCAGGCGCTTGGGATCTCTGCAGAGCCCGCCTACATTGCCAACGAGGAGACTGGTCTGTACTCAGCCATCCCAGACCACATGCCCGGTATGAACGGCTTGAACGGTGTCGTCCAGCTTCCCCCCTCAAACCTTGCTGGGCCCCAGTTCTCCCGTCCCTATGGTACAAACAACGTCTACTCTGTGATCGAAGGTTCGCCGACATATAAGCAGAGAAGACGGCGTTCATCCATCCCCCCATCTATGTCGGCAATCGCGACAACGGCTGCTCCCCCCACTGCCCAAACCCACCGTCCTTCCGAGCTGCGCAGGTCCATCTCTGCTTCCGTGGGTCCCCTGGCTGAGGGTGATGAGTCTGCGGACAACTCACCTCCTGGCCTTTCCTACAGCGCTTCGGTGGGCAGCCAGCACCACAAGGATATGGTTGACATGTCTCGACATGGCACACCCTTGTCCACTGTGGAGGGAAGCCCTGCCACCAACTCAATGGGCATGCACCACCAGGAGTTTCCTCAACTAAACAGCGACGAACTGTGTGATGGTTCTATGACTGACCGTCGATCTGTCCCCGCTCCTGGTGGTGTCGTTCGCCGAGCCCGCTCGGCGACTGTCATGGAGGTTGGCCCTTACCCTCAGAAGTCTCACTCCTGCCCTATTCCTACCTGCGGTCGTCTTTTCAAGCGTCTCGAGCACCTCAAGCGGTAAGAACACCTACTTTTCTTTGTACACATTTGTGACAAAGAATCTGACCATTGTTTTAGACACGTGAGGACACACACACAGGAGAGGCCCTACATCTGCCCCCATTGTAGCAAAGCATTCTCCCGATCAGACAACCTTGCCCAGTATGCACCCCCATTTCCTTTGCTCTATTCCAAACTGCAAATTCCACCCTCAGACGAATTACCCTCCTGGATGTTGAATGTAAAGCTAACAATGTTCCCAACAGGCACAAGCGCACCCATGGTCGTGAGGATGGCGGTGATGGCAACTTCAACCTCTCGGGCGAGGAGGAGGAGGAGTTCTCTGGCGAGGACCATCTCGGTTCTCTCGAGGAAGCTTCTCCTACCTCTGACAATGCCTACGTGGCCGGCTCGCTTAATGCCGCTGCCCAGGATGTCAACGCCTCGAACGGCATGTCCGCGCCCAGCACCATGGCACCCTCTCAATCCTTCAACAGTCTTCAAACTCTTAGCATGCCCATGACCATCAGCCAGCCGGCAGCTATCAACGCTAGCGGTATGATGTAATGGACTCACGGTACGACTCGCAATTTGCTTTTTCTGGGTTATGACTACAGAGGATTTATGGCTTCAATCTTTAAGGAGAATCTCAATGGGTGCTTTCTACTAGTCCTAACCGGACCTTTTCTTTTGTTCATTTTTCATGTCTTATCATTTTTAAAGAGCGTTTTTGGGGAGGAAAAAGAAGGACAACCCTATAGATATGTACTTGGATTGCCGGAGTGGATATAATTGTCCACAGCAGGCTCGGGCCAAGCTGAGAGGGATGTTAGGAGATCATTGGGAGGATTGTGTAAATGATGCACCTGTATATATGGCTGCGTTATATCTCACAGAAGAAGTGGAGATCCTTGGATAGCACCAAGGGCGGAACATGTGTGTTTGTCTACATGTTGTTAAATCAAGCACAATTGAACGAAACGGCATACTTTTCACGTACTTGCTCACATCATGTCTTACGGTCCACGCCACATCTTATCCCCAATACCGGCCAGCATTCGGTTGTACCTAGTTGATTCCACTGCCTTGGGTGCCTACTCGACTGTATTATACTATCTCCCTCTTCTCCCAAAAGCATCCCTTCCACTTTCAATCTTTCTGACGTCTCTGTCACTTATCTTCAGTTCGGCCCCTTTCAATCTCCCAACACCTGGGCGATGGACACCTAAGTCTCGTCCCTTGCTCCTTCGCGAAGGTTTTTTGCCAGTTTCCCGTTCAAGAATAATGCCGTTCTCCTTGGCCTCCTTTCTGCGTTTAGTTTCACGGGCACCGGCAGCAGCAACAATTCCCTTGCGCATGTTCATCGGCATTTTTTCCTGCTTATGAATTGACATTTTGGAGCCGAGAGCCTGGACTCTCAGATCGGTTGCTTTGTGACGGGTTCGCCCAGCAGCGAAAGCTTTGGGGGCAACGGGATTTCCAGCTGCTGTCAGTGCCGGGGCGAGGAGATGAGATTCGGCAAGAAGACGGCGAAGCTCGAGATCTTGGGCGAGGAGTGATGGAGCGTCTTCGGGCAGGTCAGAGGAGGTAGAGGGCGTGGTTGTTGTGGTTGTTGCTTCGGCATTCAGTGATATTTGTTCTGGTGGGCGTGAAGACTGGAGTAAAGCATTAGATATGGATTGGCAGCCATGGATAGAGGAGACTGACCATGAACGCTTTGCGTTCCCGTTTCGACATTGCCGTAGGTTTGGATGTTTGTGAGCTGGAATGATCCACGACTTCTATCGTCGGGACTTGGGATAAGTTAACAAAATATGTTCGTATATGGAAAAGCCTTCGAGACCAACCCTCTTCGTCTTCGGAATCGTCGTCCGAAAGGCCTCCCCATTCACCACTGTCTTCTCCATGGTGTTCATCATCTTTGTCATCATTGTCGTAATTGCTATCATCGCTGTCGGTCTCTTCGTCCTCCATTTGCTCCACTGACGCCGTAGGTTTCGTAGCTTTGGGCTTTGCGCCAGCCAGCGGTAAAAATTGTGATTCGAAATGGCGGCGGAAAATGGCGGCGGCGTCATCTTCTGAGACGGAGGGGGCCTCTCGGGCCTTGCGCTTCCCGAGGACGGCCATTCTGGAAAAGAAAAATAATAAGCTTGTTGGTGAAGCGGCGTTGTTGGTTGCGGGATGCGGCGGTCGCGCTCGGTTCTGGAAATTTTCTGACCTTCAGCCTTGCGGTGGGATGCAAGGCTGCCCCACTAGGCTGGCTGCAGAGCACTCGGCATCAATAGTATGTGCGATATTGATGGGTATGTTGGTTTACAGATTGGCGCTTTTGAGAATATTTTCGATTAGATTTCTAGTTCCTCCATTTTTTGGAGTCGAAAAATGAAGCTAGGCTCATTGTTGAATATTCATTCTTGTGCACATGGTTGTTGTGAATGACTCTCGTCACCACTTTGTCTGAGCCTGTTTGTAACAAGCTGAACCCATAAAGTAAGAGACTTTTCCGGAAGATATCTCACAAGATGAATATGTGTCGATTCTCCCACTCAAGGTGAGAGGATCAAGTCATGCAATGCAACTGAGTCATTAGAACTCCGACCTGGTACTGGAATTGAAGATTCTTGGCTAGGTGACCATGTTTATCATTCTACGACATTTCACTGCTTACAACTGTTCCTTAATTTGTCCCCCCCCCCCGGTGTGCCATGAGGCTCAATATTCGCGAAGAGGCTGAATCCACTGCGCCCTACTCATCTGTGGACAAAATTTTCACTGTGATTTGTTGCGATTTGATGATATGAATGCCTGACTCGATATGCACTTGTATTTTCCCAGATCATTTTTGCCATATATCTATTCCAAATAATAAGCCCAAACCTTGTAGTGCACGAGTGTGGTGAATACATGACGCATGCATTCGACCGCACCAAACGTGTAGCAGAAAGCCAACCAGTGGTATCGTAACCCAAAACGCCGTCAATGAACCAAATGCGCCATTTATTTTCAGACCCGGGCAGCCACTCTTGCTTTCCTTGATTCCTCGTCTCTCCTGGCCTCGCTTCTTGCCAGAAAGTCCTCCCGGGCGTTATAAGAATCCTTTGACTTGCCTGCGAGTTCGAGCTCGTCTTTGATACCTTCCTTATCCACAAAGCCGGCCCAGTCCATCCGACTTTTCTCGACAGTATTGAGCTTCTTTGCCCGTGCCTCCTGGCCAGCTTGCATGCGAACTGCCATTCCAAGATTGAGATCAGCCCGCTGCGGTAGCGGGTCGGTCAAAGGTTCGAACGCAGACCGGAATGCTTTCCGTGTAGCGCGTTTGGTTGGCTCGTCCGGGGATGCTTCTTGATCTTGAGAAGCTAGCCACAGCTTGGCTTCCGCGGAATCGCGAGAAACCAGCTTCTCCTCTGTATGAACTCGGCCGGCGAAGTTGTAGGTGCGTTTGATACGGATCATTTCGGATGGGTCACCGGTAGTTGCAATTGAGTTGGGTCGTTCTGCATCGTTGGAGACTGCATCGGATTTGTTGCTCTCGCCTTGTATCACGGGATTTTTGCTTCCAGCGATTGGCACCCCAGAAGTCATTTGCGCCCAGAGGGCGTCAACATCGACGGTGACGGGCTCATTGTTTGCAAGATACTTGCGTTCTTCTTTCCTGTCATGTGTGAGCATGAAAATCGGAGGAAAACCATGCAGAGCTGTCCTTACTCTGCTGCTCGCTGTCTTCTGGTCTTGACCAAACCACCTTCGCCACCCTCATCATCATCAAACCCCTTAGATTTGGCCTTCTTCTGTCGCTTTTCGCCCTTCTTTATAATGGCTTCATCACCCGAATTGTTGTAACCAGCATCTTCTGTGTCTGCATTGTTTGCTACTTTTCTCTTCTTGGAAACGGTCTCGCCATCGGATTCGGAGTCAGATTGGTCTGATACATGGTCGGCGCCGGTATCTGGGGCGAAATCAGAGTCTTGAGATGAAGCATATTGCTCATCCTCGTCTATCGGATCATCTGATTGCATGTTTGTTGTAGAGAGCGGCGATGATGGAGCTTGAAGGCGTGAAGACGGGAAGTGGATTCGCGCGATGTGCGACCGGCACTGGGAAATCCCACTTGCAAAGTTTGGACCAATCGGGCATCGCCAGGGGCAGTCACGAGGGAACCCTGACTTCCCCAGGAACAGCGAGCCGCCAAGGCGAACGGCCAATTAAAGCGACTGCGGATACATCGCTCAGTTTTCCTTTTACATCAGGACACTAAACCTGATCCTGGTCAGTTGAATCATGTTCATGTATCCCTGAAATCACATCGCCCTTATGCCATGACCTGTAATTTGGTCAAAGCCCGCTTTACAAGGTCAACTTACCAAATAGTGGGCTTTGTTTATATGGCATGACCTCTCTCGTGTCCATCATTGATGGAACGTTCAGACGGTATCAATGACAAGCTATTCATTCCTACATGTCTGCACTAAGGGTGTTCGAGTGTGCCGCAAGCGTTTGCATTAGGCCGTAGAGGAGGTGGGAAACACGACGCAAAGCAGGCAGTCCGCAGGACTTTGGGTGCCACATGCGGAGCAGTCGCTTGTGTTGAGGCCCTCTTCGCGCCGAGCGACAGTTCCAACTGGACAAGATGCGGTGTGCCTAATTGCAAGGTGGCAAGGGTTCGGCTGTGAGATGACGTGCATTGGGGGGACTGGTGATTGTCAACTGCAACATGCTCTGAGTTAGCAGCTAATTGTGGAACAACCCAGTGGTAGTCATGTTTTGGGTCGGGTCAGGGAGCTGGCAAGGTAGTGGCAATTGGTGCTAGAAACTTGGGTCAAATACAAAAAGGAATCTTTATGCTGACGCTAATGATCAGAGACAGAGACGGAGCGGTCTGGAAAATTGGCGGCGTGTCGTGTTGGCGATGGGATGACCTCCATTCCCCCCCGCAGAAAGGACCTAAAATAAACGGGGCGGTGGATGGTGGGCAAAGCATCCCAACCCAAAGGCCCAGCCGGCGCCAAAACCTGGACGACAAAGGCCGCCTCCCACCCACACGACAGAGCAATAAATCTCGCCATACCTCGCACCCCCCACGTTTCCTCCTCCTCCTCTCACCTACATTTGTGGCGCCCGCCTCGAGGCTTGCCCACCATGAGTTCCGACGACGACTTTGAGATCGAGGGCCCCAACTTGGCCCCCGATGACCCCATGCGAGCATTCCTGCCAGCGTCTTTTGGCAAGAAGTCCAAGGAGACCGATATTGCAGCCCAAATCGACCGGAGCAGAAGAGTGGTGGACCAAACAGCCCCGGGCCCCGTCACAGATGGCAATGGTGGGAAAGGAAAGCAGAAGGAAACGCGGAAGGCTCAGGACTCCAGCGATGACTCTAGCGACGATAGCGACGACAGTGACGATTCAGATGACGATGAGTTTCCAACTTCACACGAACTAGTTCTGAAGACACACGAACGTGCTGTTACGACGGTTTCCCTCGACCCTGCAGGAGGTCGCTTGGCATCTGCCTCTTTGGACTGTTCCGTCAAGCTCCACGACTTCGCTTCCATGACACCAACCACTCTGCGAGCATTTCGGACCGTCGATCCCTACGAGACGAAACCATCCGCTGCCAGCTCCGAGTCCCACCCGATCCATCATGTGCAGTTCAACCCGCTTTCCGGCGGTGTATTTCTATGCGTTTCCGCCCACCCGCAGGCCAAAATTATGTCACGAGACGGCGACATTATGACCGAATTTGTCAAGGGTGACATGTATTTACGAGATATGCACAACACCAAAGGCCACATTTCCGAAATCACCACAGGCACCTGGCACCCGACCGACAAGAACGTCTGTATTACGGCAGGAACAGATAGCACCCTGAGAATCTGGGATATTAACAATAAGCGATCCCAGAAAGAAGTGATTGTTTTCAAGTCCAAGGCAGCGGGCGCTGCTGGCCGTACCAAGATGACCGCGGTAGCTTGGGGCACTCCTCTACAGGGCGGCAACAATGTCCTTGTTGCCGCCGCTCTGGATGGGTCACTGGTCATGTACAGCGGAAACGGTCCCTTTTGGCGCCCGGCTGGAGAAATCCGTGATGCACACAAGCCACAAACATGGACGGGCGGCATCGACATTTCTGCGGATGGCCGCATGGTGGTCACTCGCGGCGGCGATGACTTGATCAAACTCTGGGATACCCGAAAGTTCACGAAGCCCCTTGTTACAGTCTCTCACCCCTCAACATCAGATCATTACCCAACAAGCAACATTCGATACGCACCAAACTCCACCAGCATTATCACAGGATCTGCGACCGGGCACCTCCACATTCTCAACCCAGGCAACTTGAGGCCAGAACACGTTACCCCAATCACACCCGGATCGCCACTTATTGCTGTGGATTGGCACCCCAAGATTAACCAGATCATCACAGGTTCGGCTAACTCAGAAACCCACGTTTTATACAACCCTACCATGTCGAGTCGCGGAGCGGTAGATGTCATGTCGAGAGCCCCGAAGAAGCGCCACATCGACGATAACCCCGAGCTGACGATGGACCAAACTCTTGGTTTATCTGGTGACTCCATTGTGACACCAGGTGCCATGCCCACCTCACGAAAGTCCGGAGTTACAGCATCTGGTAGATCAAAAGACCCGCGGCGACCTCAGATTCCCCAGCAGACGCCATTCCAGAAGAACCAGCCCGACGAGAAGCACATTGCTGAGAACATCCCTCTTGCGCGCATGCTGCACGAAGACCCGCGCGAGGCTTTGTTGAAATATGCTGACAAGGCTCAGAGTGATCCAATGTTCACCAAGGCCTGGAGTAAGACGCAACCCCAAACCCAATATGCAGAACTAAGCGACGAGGAGGAGGATGGACCCGACAAAAAGCGGGCGAGAAGGTGAAGCGGAAAAACACGCTAGGCGGTTGTTCGCATAGATTGTGAACGCCCCATCACTGTAAGGCTTGTGAAACGACACTCGTAAACGCGCTGGGGCGCTGCTGTACCCACGACGCAAGGACAGATGTGGCCGATTTGCCGCCTCACTTTCCCCCAGCACGGAGCCGATTCCCAGTCCAGGCACAAGGCTGTATTTCTCTATCTCTCGTAATTCATGTCTTTCTTGCTAGCTTCTATACTCTATCCGGGCATTTTATCCATCTCGCGAAATACAAAAAGGTATTTTCTTTTGGTCTTTGGGAGTCGAAACCACGAATTGAAGTCACGTGCGAGTGATCAAGGCTTGAGTGAAATGTGGTCGTGTTGTTGCCTGAGGCTTCACTAGCAGCCTATTCGCTAGTGCGTTAGCGTGATGAGATCTGCTGTGGGTGTTTTTGCTAGTCCGCTCTCTTGTCAGCTGTGTATGTCCCTTCACCCTCCCCATCATCAAACGGCCAGCGCGCGCATCCAAAAAATCGCCAGGGCCCTTTCAAACCATCGGCTCCCATCTCGAGATTCGCCAAATCCGTGTTGCACGCGATTTGCACGCCGCCTCGGCCCCCGGCATCGGCCCCAACGCGCCCCTTTGCCGCAAAACACACTTTTCACTTCGCCTTCGACATTTCGCAGGCTCTCTTTGCCTGTCCACCCGTTTCCTCCTCCTCCACGCGGCGCTCCGCATCTTCTGTGCGCCTACACTCAACACCAAAGCCGTCCCACGCGCATTCACGACGTGTTGCTGGCATTTTGACAACACCGACCGCCATTCGCCGTCCATTGCCCTTCTTCCCGACCCTGACGCGCTCCCTTGGCTCCAGGTTTTCTTCTTGACACTCTTTTTTCGTTTTCGCGACCCACGACACGCTCTGAAACTTTGCGCGACAACCGATTCCAACCACAACGAACACGCTCGACATGCACCTCTAATAGCTCCTTATTACATCGAATTAGTTATTGGATCGTAGATACCCAAGGACTACTGCGTGTCCTGCACCACTATCCATCACCATGGCGTCGGTGCAAGCTCCCCCGGCTGTTCAGCACCCCGGCGCGCCCATGCCGGTTGGCGCGACGAAGCAGCAGGCCGAGGAGGTATTTCGAGTACGTCTACCAACGCGTCTATTTGCTTCCACGCTCACCTACCGCGCCATGTCATCGTGCCCACCATGTATGCTAACAGACTCGTTAGAAATTGAAGCAGATGAAGGAACAGGGCGTACCGCCGTCGGACCCCGAGTACATCAAAGCCTCGCAGTTTTTGATGAGCTTTCAACAGCAACACAACATGCGCAGGAATCAGCAGCAGTTCATGCAGCAGCAGCAACAGCAGATGCAGCAGCAACAACAACACCAGCAGCAGATGCAAAACGCGAGCAACGGCGCTACAGTAAACGGCGTCCAGATTCCACGTCCACAACAAGGCACTCCCCAGGCAACGCAGCCTCCCCAGAACGCCCTCGGGGCGTCTGCTCTGTCGAACCAGAGCCAACCCACCACAGCATCGACAGGCAACTCGCCTTCGAACGTGTCGTCACCGAACCACTTCAGCCAACAGCAACTTGCACTGCTCCGACAGCAGATCCACGCTTTTAAGCTCCTTGGTAAGAATGCCGGTGTATCTCTGCAATTGCAGCAAGCCATCTTCAACCAGCGCCAGCGTAGACAAGCTGCCCCATCAGAGTCTGGGCTCGCTCAGCCTTCAGCAAAGGCCAACCAAGCAAGCCCCGATGCTGCTAAGGCTGTCGCTAATGGCACTGAACCAACCTCTCAAGATGAAAGTTCTCTACTTCCCAAGGCCCACACATTCAAGACTGTCAAGTCGCCTTATGGAACGAGTATGATCCGACCATCAATCAAATATTTTGATCACTCTCAGCGCAAGAACCGCTGGTTTATTCCTGGCGTGTTCCCAACAGGTATTGACTTTGACCATCTGCGATGGGAAAGGGAGATTGTTATCTCAAACAGGATGAGACAGCGCTACACAGAGCTGAAGAACCTCCCTGGCGATCTTGCTCACTGGGACTCTTCTAAAGACAATCTTGAGGCCGATGATACTCTCAAGCGTAAGGCCATCATTGAGATGAAGAGTCTGGCATTGTATGCGAAGCAGCGGGCCCTCCGTGACAAGATTGGGCGCCAGATGGTGCACTATGACAACCTGGCCATGACTACTAATCGCGCCAATTATCGTCGTATGAAGAAGCAGAACGTTCGGGAAGCGCGCATCACCGAGAAGCTTGAGAAGCAGCAGCGCGATGCCCGTGAAAACCGCGAGAAGAAGAAGCACACCGACTTCCTCCGAGCAATTTACAGCCACCGACAAGAGATCCAAGAGTCTGCCACAGCCCAACGCAATAAATCTCACAAGCTCAGCCGAATCATGTATTCCCAACACTTCAACATCGAGAAAGAAGAGCAGAAACGTATTGAGCGAACTGCAAAACAACGTCTGCAAGCCCTTAAGGCCAACGATGAGGAGGCCTATCTCAAGCTGCTTGATCAAGCCAAGGATACTCGTATTACCCACTTGCTTAGACAGACGGACGGTTTCTTGCACCAGCTTGCCTCCTCCGTCAAGGCTCAGCAGCGTGAAGCCGCTGAACGCTATGGTGATGAAAATGAAGCGTTTGTCGAGGAAGAGAGCGAGGTTGACGAAGATGAAGAGGGCAGCAAGAAGATTGACTACTACGCTGTGGCACATCGTGTCCGCGAAGAAGTCACCGAGCAGGCCGACATTCTTGTTGGCGGCAAGTTGAAGGAGTACCAAATCAAGGGTCTGCAGTGGATGATTTCGCTTTACAACAACAACCTGAATGGTATCTTGGCTGACGAAATGGGTCTCGGAAAAACGATTCAGACCATCAGTTTGATCACCTACCTGATCGAGCGAAAGCAGCAGCCCGGCCCTTATTTGGTTATTGTTCCCCTGAGTACTCTAACCAACTGGAACCTTGAGTTTGAGAAGTGGGCGCCTTCTGTTGCTCGTGTTGTTTACAAGGGCCCCCCCAACGCTCGTAAGCAACACCAGGATAAGATCCGACAGGGCAAGTTCCAGGTGCTTCTCACAACGTACGAATATATCATCAAGGACAGACCTATTCTCAGCAAGATCAAGTGGTTCCACATGATCATCGATGAAGGTCATCGTATGAAGAACACAAACTCTAAACTTAGTGCCACCATTTCCCAATACTACAACACCCGATTCCGACTCATTCTCACCGGTACTCCTCTCCAGAACAACTTGGCGGAACTGTGGGCAATGCTCAATTTCGTTTTGCCGAACATTTTCAAGTCCGTCAAGACGTTTGACGAATGGTTCAATACTCCTTTCGCAAACACTGGTGGCCAAGACAAGATGGAACTCACTGAAGAAGAGCAGATTCTGGTCATTCGTCGTCTACACAAGGTGTTGCGACCATTCTTGCTCCGTCGTCTGAAGAAGGATGTCGAAAAGGATCTGCCTGACAAGACCGAAAAAGTTATCAAGTGCAAGTTCTCTGCGCTTCAATCCAGGCTTTACAAGCAAATGGTCACGCACAACAAGCTTGTTGTCAGCGATGGCAAGGGTGGTAAGACTGGCGCTCGTGGTCTCAGCAACATGATCATGCAGCTTCGAAAGCTTTGCAACCATCCTTTCGTTTTCGATGTTGTTGAAAACGTGATGAACCCTCTGAACATCAGCAACGATCTGTTGTGGAGAACTGCTGGAAAATTCGAGTTGCTGGACAGGATTCTACCAAAATATCAGGCAACTGGTCACCGTGTTCTGATGTTCTTCCAGATGACAGCCATTATGGATATTATGGAAGACTATCTCCGATATCGACATGTCGAGTATCTGCGGTTGGACGGTACCACCAAGTCTGATGAGCGTTCTGATCTGTTGCGAGAATTCAATGCTCCCAATTCCAAGTACTTCATGTTCTTGCTTTCAACCCGCGCTGGTGGTCTTGGTCTGAACTTGCAGACAGCTGATACTGTCATCATTTACGACTCTGATTGGAACCCTCACCAGGATTTGCAAGCTCAGGATCGTGCCCATCGTATTGGTCAGAAGAACGAGGTCAGAATTCTTCGACTTATCAGCTCAAACTCTGTTGAGGAGAAGATTCTTGAACGCGCTCGCTTCAAGCTTGACATGGATGGCAAGGTTATTCAGGCTGGTCGTTTTGACAACAAATCTTCGGAAACAGATCGAGACGCCATGCTCCGAACGCTACTGGAGACGGCTGATATGGCTGAGTCTGGTGAGCAGGAGGAGATGGAGGATGAAGAGTTGAACATGCTGCTTGCCCGTAACGACGACGAAATGGCTGTCTTCCAGAAAATGGATGAAGAGCGACAGAAGGAGTCAGCATATGGTAGCAAGCCTGGGTGCAAGCCCAGACTCATGGGCGAGGACGAATTGCCTGAAATTTATCTCAACGATGGCAACCCCATCACAGAGGAGACCGAAGAAGTCGTTCTCGGCCGTGGTGCGCGTGAGCGGACTAAGGTGCGATATGACGACGGTCTTACTGAGGAGCAGTGGCTCATGGCTGTCGATGACGATGATGACAGTCCCGAAGCTGCCGCAGCTCGCAAGCAGGCTCGCAAGGACAAGCGTGAAGCCAACAGGGCCAAGAGACAATCCACAGGTGGCGGCGGAGAGGAATCTCCAGCACCAAGCCGAGCTAGTAGCGAGGAAGCCGAGACTCCCAAGAAGCGTGGTCGCAAGCCTGGCACCAAGAACGAGAAACGAAAGGCCGAGGATGGTGAAGAGCCACCTGCTAAAAAGCGTCGCGGTCCTCAGGGAAGACCAAGCAAAGTGGGTGCGAGTGATTCGCGCGTCCCGCCGGAAAAGCGCGAAGTGCTGCAGAAGAGCCTGCGGGCTCTCTATGACGGTCTAATGACTCTTGAGGTTGATGACTTGGAGCCGGCAGAGGACGATGAGTCGGACGCTGGCAAGAGACTCATCATCGGTCCCTTCATCAAGTTGCCTCCCAAGCGTGATTATGCTGATTACTACCTGATCATCACGAGCCCGATCTGTATGAACCAAATTTCGACGCGCATCAAGAAGGAAGAGTACACTAGTCTTAGCGGTCTGCGCAAGGACTTCGAGTTGATGATAGGCAACTGCCAAACTTATAATGAGGATGGGAGCATCCTGTACCAAGATGCAAAGACGATGCAGGTAAGTTGCTATGTTTTGAGAATGTGCTGGTTGCACTCTGACAAATTAATAGGAGTTCTTCAACACCAAATACCAGGAAGAATTGGCTGCGCACCCCGAGCTCCGAGAACTCGAAGAGGGAGGCAAGGACAGCTCTGTGGCGCCCTCTGGCAGTGGCGGCACACCGCAGCCAAGTGGGACCCGAATCAAGTTGATATCAAGTAGCTCAAAAGAGCAGAAGGAGCAAAAAGAACTGAATGGTGGCAGCACTGTCGCACCCAGCGACGAGGACTGATGCTAGTACCGCAGCCATCGTGACGTTGCGAGTTTTCGGGGCATCATCAGGACCATTCGAGACTAGTTTTCTTGGGGGGATTTTTTTGATGATATATGTAAAGGCGTTGGGCAGGACAGGTGTCATGCGCATGTATTCTGGGCAAGGGGAAGGGAAGAAGCGGGAATTAAATACCATACAAGTGATGGCCCGCCCAGTGTCAAGCCAGGGAGTATTTCCACGGGGAGATGTTGGGCGCCATCGAGCCTGCGAAGGGCAAAACGAGTCGCTCTGTGTGTCTAGATAAAGTAAAGTGTATTCTAATAGATGTTGATATGAGCGCGACTCGTCTGTCAATTTAATTTACTATGTAGTTCTTAAAAGTTTGACCCCTCTCTGCTCTGGCGACGCTTTGTTTGTTGATAAACCGTTGGGACTCGATGTGGTGAATATTGTGCTGATGACTTTATTGATTTACTGATCACCTGGTCAGGTGGTTTGGCTTCCTCAGTCCGAAACCATGCATGTCCGTCACGCTTCATCAAGCTTTCTTTCGCCACGCAACACAGCCTGGCTAATCCACAATCTGTTTCTACGTTGCTTGCTGTGGCTGGCTGCTCTGCGACTGCGCTTTGCCCAAAACTTGTCCTTGAGCGTCGGTGAAATTGGTGCGCAAAAATGAAGAAGACGCTGTTACTCTGTTTTATCCATGGCTTCAAAGTTTGTTGTCCCTTTTACTTGTATTAATCACATGTGCACCGCACAGCGCCCCTCCCCCCCCCCTCTCCCCGCGTGGTGCTCACCAAAGTGAAAACAACAACAACAACAACACCAACACAGTGATGAGACAAAAAAGGCTGATCATGTCCTGGGCAGGGTGGCGATGACACGTTTGGCCAGCACTACCAGTTTACCAAGGACCTCGCGGACCAGGTCGGCCAGGTGCTGCCAAAGGTCAATGTTCGCGTGCTTGTGTATCCCAAGTACGAGACTCGGGGAGATCTGGGGCAGTGCGTGAGCCGGTTTCGGGACTGGTAAGTGAGCGATCTATGTTGGTTTCCTCAGCAGCCGTGCTATAAAATTTTGCTTCCTCTCTCTCCCTCTTTCTCTTTTCTTCTTAGAGGAAATTGGATCGCCAGTCGCTAACATGATGCGTTTGCTTCATCCAGGCTAGAGGAGAAGGTTATTGACTTGGAGGTCGCAGCTGGGACTCCCTCGCCGACCGTGGATCCTTCGGTGCGGACCATTCTCGTCGGCCACTCCATGGGCGGCATCGTCGCCGCCGAGATGCTCATTGCGCTGGCCTCGGAAAAGCCCATTTACTCGGAGGACGGAATTCAAAAGCCCGACTCCCCAACCTTCAATGCTCTTATGTTCCCTTACATCCAGGGCGTCCTGGCCTTTGACACGCCGTACCTGGGCATCTCGCCTGGCGTGGTCGCACACGGCGCTGAGGGGCACTACCAGCAAGCTGCGCAAGCCGCGAGCGCCCTCTCCCAGTTCAGTGGCATCGGCGCATCTCTCTGGGGCGCCAACAAGGCCGCGCAGACAGCACCCGCCGCCACCAAGTCGGCCGGAGCGCTACCGGCTCCCCCGGCGCAATCCAACGCGGGCGGCGGATGGCAGAAATGGGGCAAAGTAGCCATGTTTGCCGGAGCGGGAGCGGCCGTGGCGGCGAGCGGCGCAGCGGCGTGGATGAATCGTGAGCAGATCACCGAGGGACTCTCGTGGGCGACATCGCACCTCGAGTTTGTTGGGTGCCTGGCGAGGCCTGAGGAGTTGAAGAAGCGAGTCAACTGCCTGGTTCAGCTGAATGAGGAGCTCAAAGTCGGCTTCACCAACTTGTATACTCGGCTTGGCAAGGGGGCATCAGCGAAGCAGGTGACCATGGTTGGGACCGTGCTTGGCTCGGATCGGACATTTTGCAACTTGCCCAAGAAGCAACCTGGTGGCATGTGGAAGCCGGCTGTGAATGACAAGGCTTCAGATGAAACTCTGGCACACATGTGTAAGTTTGACTTGCTAATGAAGCTAGCTCAAGCGGAATGGGCTGACGAATTGGATAGCAATGTTTACTCCAAAGGACAACCCCGGATATCAGACTCTCACACACGATGCTACTGCATGTATTGCAGAGTGGCTACAGAATGACTGGTATGAAACAAGTGCAGAAGACCGTCCCTTGTTAGAGGATGTTCCTGCTCCACTCGTTTGAGTTGTTGGCTTGGGTTCAAGCTGCCAGCGAACTGTAGATTTATGAGACGGAAGCCATGTCAAGGAGGCGCAGATTTGTGATGTCTTAATGATATTTCTATTACATTTGTGAATGCTGGAGTCCGAAATAAAGACTTCTTATATGCGCTCCTTTTCCTCTTTTTTGCTCATGACTCGGTGCAGTAAGCTTTTCATCTACACCGATAATAATAATAATACATGCTATCAGCTCCCTTTTCGCCACACCGTTTTCTAATGCATCTATTGGGCCTTATCACTTTGAGCCTTGAGGTTACGCATGACCTTGCGTCGCTGGGCCATCATATGGGTGAAGAGAATGAAGGAGCCTACATTCATTAGAAAGAAGTTTGGGGATATGCATGGAGTTGGGATTCTCACCAGGAACGTAGATGCCCAAGATGGTGTACAAGGCATAAGGGAAGTAAGGGTGGAGGTCTCGGGCGGACTCAACCGACTTCCAGATGAGGGAGCATTCGCTAGAAATGCCAATTGGGTAGAGGATATAAAATGTCGAGTAGCGCAGCTTGGTCAAGGCCTTGGGCTGAATGCCGGAAAGAGTGAGAGCAAAGTAAGAGTAGCGGATGACCTCGGTGAGGGACCAGGCAATGAGCATGGACGAGTACCAGGGGGAAACGGCAACGTGGGGGAAGACATCGACGATGGGCCAGACGAGGAGGAGACGCGAGGCAACCTGCATCAAGGTGGTAAAGAGAGGTGCTCGGACGACGCCTGTGAAGACGAGAGTTAGTGGGGGGAGGCTACGTCGCGAGAAGGCGGCTTGTAGGCGTACCGAGCAACGAGTGCACAATCTCCATGACCGCCATGGTCTGCGTCCACTTGGTCCATTCGCCCACGCCGAGGTAGACGAACTCAGGGCCATGGAGGCCGAGGATGGAGACGGTGCGGCCGAGGACAACGCCCCAGGCAATAGCTGACGAGAAGTTGTACAGGACCAGGTAGGCCTTGTTGAGCAGCGAAGGCTCACGCTTGCGGGCGGGATTAGCGGACGAGGAGGCCATGGCTGCGACTTGGCTTGGCCCAATTATTTGGAAAGGTGGTGTATGGAGAGGAGGTGAAAGGAAGAAAAGTTGTATCGCACAGCACCAAATCTGATGTACGAAGGCGGATATTTGGGGCGTAGTGGTTACTGATGGCAGGCGTCGCGAATGTTGAGGACGCCGTTGCAATCTGCCAGGTGCGATTGCCCCTTTCGGTTAGTGTAGTGGGAAGCTTGGGGATAAAGGTGGGCAGGAACAACAGTGGGAGGTCTTGGCTGCGATGTACCCAAACCATGGGAATTAATGATTTTGGAAATTGGATCGTATTTCTATTTCTTATTTCATTCTTTGAGATTGTGATAGATTGTCTTTTATTTTTCCTAAGCCTTGTACCTTTTCCGTAATCATCGCCTTCAACCTTTCGCCTCAGCTGAGGGGATCCTGGTAAGGGGTGGTCAGCACGCTTGACCCCAATTTCCACATGGGCTCACTCCGTCACAACAATAAGACACTGGTTTGTGAAGATTGTTTGTGTATTCATTTACTTGCGTCACCTCCAACAAGATAGGTGTGATGGGAAGAAACCAGCCCAATAGACCTTGAGTTTTCCTTATTTTGTTAGCACATACTAGGTGTATTCCATGCCAGTGTTTACATGGATTTATCAGCGCATGTGAAACTAAGTGTATGTGGATGCATCATGCGCTGCAGGCCTGTCGCAATTGACACAATGCACCTGCAATCAAGAGCCAGACTCACGATTCCAAAGGGGAGACTCTTAAACACAGCTGATAGATACGCCGGTTTTCTTTGAAATGGGATTGGCACCTAGACATATCAGCGCCATTCGAGGCATCGTGTAAAAGGACCAGCATATTGCCATTAACCAGTGTCCAGTTGCATATTCAGCTTGACACTGGTTAGCTTTTCGGCCTGGCTGCCGTGAACAATTCTCTCAGTTCTTGCAGGTCCTTTTGGCAACCAGCTCGTTGCCTAGAATCCTTGGGGGCGCTACGGCAGTTTGGGTTGACCCACAGCTCGTTTGAGCCAGTATCGATGGAAAAATGCGTCTTCTGAGCCGGGAGACCAATACTAACTCCCATGAACTGTTAGAGAAAGCCTTGGTCATCTTGATGTTGAACTTGAGTGAAGTAGGAGAGTGGTATAATGAGCCAATGGTGGTTGGCAATGAGTAGTCAACCAGTTTGCCTCTAAACTCCAAAAGTTTCACACCATTCCCTATATTCACAGTCACGATTGTATTCGGTCGTAAGGAATGTTCGACAATTCATTGTATTTATTGTTGGATAAAATATACTGAAGTGGAGACGGCTGCAGTAAAGCACTGATAGCCAAAAATCCATTTCTGCGGAAGAACGAAATTGTCTTGTTCCCCTCAATCTCTCTGGCAATAACCAGCCATCTTTCTGTTTGTTCAATTTAGCCTCAAGACCATCTACTAACAAGATTGAAAAAAACGCCGAGATATTTGATGAGTTTGTTAAAATGGGCAACGAAGGTTTGCCACTGTTTTACCAGCTAGCCAGCAGCGCAGGACTACCTTGCCAACCTGGGAGTCGAGCAAGTAAGCCCCGAGTACCTAATGGCCGGCTGCTGGCTCCTTCAAAGAGGCAACATTAATATTAGAATGAATAATACCAGTGAGTGCACAGTTTTATCCGTGCTTCGGCGCTTCGGGAGGGCCCGGGGCCGCCAGAAACAATCTCAGCTTCTGTAACTCACCGTCGTCTCTCCCAGGTTCAACGGCGCGGTCGATGCGGCCGTCGTCAAAGGCGATGCCCCGCCATAGGAATATCCCGAGGGCGCGGGAAGGTGCCGTTTTCAGCACCCAGGTGGCCTCCGACGTTTCCGCGGCGGCCAGGCTCAGCAGTCGGTTCCAGAATACTTCTCTCAGATGCTCGTGCTCCTCGTAGAACTGGAACCCTGTCACCGGGTCTTCATAGCCGAGAACTTCTTCCAGGCCATACAGACCTAGTCCCAGAGGCAGCCACTCTCCCTCGGCCCAGTCGATCAGTCCGGTGAGGTGTCCGGTGTTGGGGTCGACCATGATGTTGGCCGGAACCAGGTCGCCGTGGGTCAAGCACCACGGTAGGTTTTCAATCTCATCAATCGCAGAGGTAATCTCATCTACCCGCTCTCGCAAAACGCCTTCAGGTAGCCCTTTGAGGATATCTAAGCGCCTACGGAGTGACCCGCCAACCAGGCCCTTCTGAAATGTCTGGTCCTCACCTGCATCGTCTTCCGACTGTCCGTGGTGAAGGCTGATGGCAAACACTTCCGCGAGATCCTCGACGAGTCGTTTCCGGAATATCTTTTGCGTATCACTGTCGAGTCGTGCTGTCTTTTGGAGCTCCTTGAGCGAGATCCCGGGGATTCGCTCTGCGATGTATACGTGTAGCTGCGGGTCGGTGTCTTCTGCAGAGTCCCGGGCCGGGAAGCATCCTAAATACTGTGTCCGGGGCACAAGGCTCCCGTAGACCATCCTGGCCTCGTCGTAGATTTTGATGTTTAATTTATACCTTTCTGGACGAAATTGCAGCAGGTGCGTTCTGGATATTGATAGAGTGTACGAGCAGTATCCCTGCGACGGGACGGGCCGTATCTCGGCATCTGGGTAGAGCCACCGGGCAAATAAATGACAGGCATCTTTCATGCGGCAGTCAAGGCCGTTTCGTACGAAAAATTCATCTACTTCCGAGGGCTCCCCAGATGTCGAATTATTGGTCCTGGGCGAAGAAGTGCGAATAGAGAGGCGATCCAGGAACTTGGGCTGTTGAAATGGAAATCGTTCGAGGCCGACGACGCGGGCTGACAAAGAGGCCATGGTCGGGCAAGAGGTACGCGAATGAGGATAGAGGAGAAGGGCTCCGAGAGCGCAGGGAAATGATGAGCTTCTGCCAGTGGCGTTTTATAAACCTGACATTGTCACATTCGTCCTACGTAGACGCCTGCAGCGTTACCCCATCAGACCGGGGCTAGCCCCCACGTTGACGAACCATCTGACTATTGGACCCTGATTACACTCATCGAACCACGTCAGGAAGCCTGTGTATCCTATCCTCTTTCGGTCCGTGCCGCATGAGGGCCCTGGTTCATCAGTCTGGGGAAGGGAGAAATGGCGCAACTCCTGGGAGAGATCTTCCCGAAGCTTTATTTATTTAGCTCACTGTCGTGCGGCAGCAACCAGCTGTATGAGAGCATGCTAGTCATGCCCTGGTGTCAATCCTTGCCGCTGCTCATATCATTGTTTTTGCCACCATCCAAATATCTTAGTAGGTTGCCGCAAGTCTCTGCACCAAGTAGTCACCGCTGTTGATCCCGTCGTACTTCTTGTCCTGCTCTGTAGCGTACGTTCCCGGCAGGGCTTCAATCTGGCTCTCAAAGTTGGGGTTGCAGAAGTATCTGGTCATCTGTTAGGGAGGGCTGGAGCGGGGAAGATGGGGGAAAAAAAGGAACCCGGCGGCTTACGCAATGCTGTATCGAGGAGGGTAGGTGTCTGCCTCCCTCTGAGGTGGTTCCACGACGCGATGAATAGTGCTCTTGATAGTGTCATTGCTCCACCTTGCCAACAGGTCGCCGGCATTGACAACCACAGTTCCCTCAATAGGCGTGGCATCTACAAAAGTACCATTCGGACTCTTGACTTGTAATCCTCCCCTGTTGTCCTGGAACAGGAGGGTGATGGAACCATAGTCCTATTACGGTCAGCTACCTGCGCCGTGAGATCACCAAGGTCCACACTTACACTGTGCGCTCCAGCCCGCACGGCACCTGGGTTGATCTTGAACACTTCCGACTTGACGGTAGGATAGTGCAGCAATCGAAGAGTGTTATCGCCGACATCTACAAACTGGTCAAAGAACTCCTCGTCCAGTCCCATGCCCACAGCAATGGCCCGCATGACTTCGACGTGCAGCTTCTTGCACTGCTCAAAGAAGCCAAGCATGTCTGTCTTGAAACCAGTCATTGAACCCTCATCCTTGGGCCAGTGGTTTGGCATCTCGTCAACGCCTTCGCGGCCAATCTCGAGGCTCTCCTTAATGTCGGGCACGGCAGCACGCTCCTTTTCGACATCCTTAATGTCCATGAGCTGTGTAACCTTTTCACGCCCGGGTGCAGAGTATCCGCGGTTAGCCTCGGGTGTCGTCCAGCACAAGGTCATTTTGTCCTCGATTGGTTGGTCAAAGAACTTGGCCGACATGGAGAAGGCGTGGTTCAAGTCATCGCTTGGGATGGCAAAGTTCTTTAGGTAGATGAATCCGGCTGTCTGAAAGCCGTGGAGGATTGCCTTGGCAGTTTCCTGTCGCTCTGCATCGCTGCCGATAAGGAAGCGAGAAAAGTCAATGAGCTTGGGCAAAGGGTCAGTCAGTCTGCTAGTTTCGCGGCTGGAGGAGCTATGCGCACGGGGATGAAAAGGCCCTCCTTGCTAACAGCGGCGTCAGAAACCATGGTGTCACAAAATGAGACTGTCCCGAAGCAACGGTCTTATCACGGGGGCAGAGTGTCTTGGGTTAAACTGGCTGAATGGGAGGCCATCGGACGGCGCCGACGCACAATATATAAGGTCAATCCACCACCGAGGCGCTTGCGACAAGGTTCACCAGTCGACAAGCCAGCCCATCAGCCGGCACGTGAGAGATGCGTCCAGAAGGGGACTGATAGGCAACTTTGCCTGACTTCGATTGGCGCGGCGAGTTTCGCGTATTTCTGAACCACTCATCGTCGCTGCTGATAAGAAGCAGTCAGATGAGTTGGGGTACACCCGTACCTGCGCGCCGCGGGGGAGGGGAGCGGTGCAGGCGAATAATGTCACAGCCTGCTGCGACCTTCCGCTTCCTATTTCTGGGTCGTCTATGCAATGCGAATCACTGCATCGCGCAGGGTGTGTTTTTCGACTGGAGCCAGTGGAAATCGGCGCTTTGCGAGCCGACGGGAGCCCATCGGCTCGTTGCCGTAAAAACAACTGAGACGCTGTCTCTGAACCCCGCGATCAACCCAACCACCACCTTGCGGGTCGCCACCATAAGCCCAATACCACCTCAATCAGATATCTCCTCTCCCTTTCCCTCTCACTTACGATACATTAAAATAAAGAACAACAATCACCAGCCACGCCCGCGATAAAAAGAAAAAAAAAAGGTTGCGAGTATACGCCATCCCTCTGAACATGTCGTCCACAGACATGCGCATCGTGGATGTCCACACCCACATGTACCCTCCCTCCTACATTCGCATTCTCGAATCCCGCTCCTCCATCCCCTTGGTTCGCACCTTCTCTCAGACGCCAGACCCACGCCTCATTTTGCTCGAGGCCGAAGTCAAGGCCCTTGAGGAGGCGACCCAAGATGCCACAGCAAAGCTGCCGGGCCGGCCGCTAACGTCCCACTACGCGTCTCTTGCCCAGAAGCTTCACTTTATGGATACCCACAAGATAGATATCAGTGTCATTTCTCTTGCCAATCCGTGGCTCGACTTTCTCAAGCCCTCAGAGTCAGGAAAAATTGCAGAGTCTGTCAACAATGAATTCTCAGAAATGTGTGGTCAACACCCTGGCCGACTCTTCTTCTTTGGTACACTCCCTCTTTCAGGGTCACAGGACGTGATACTCGCCTCCATCAACCACCTCAAGGATCTCAAATACTGCCGGGGTGTGATATTGGGGACATCTGGGCTCGGCAAGGGGCTCGACGACCCAGATATGCTTCCAATTTTTGAGGCATTGGCTTCGGCAAGGTTGATGATCTTCCTCCATCCTCACTACGGTCTGCCTAATGACGTCTGGGGCCCGAGAGCCAGTGACGAGTATGGTCATGTCCTCCCCTTAGCTCTAGGCTTCCCCATGGAGACAACCATTGCAGTAACCCGAATGTATCTTGCAGGGCTATTTGACAAGGTTCCCTCGTTGCGCATGATCCTTGCTCATAGCGGCGGGACTCTCCCGTTCCTTGCTGGCCGCATTGAGAGCTGCATCGTACACGACGGGCAGCTAGTTCGTGAGGGAAGGGCTGGAAAAGGCCGCCGAACTATCTGGGATGTGTTAAAAGATCAGATATATCTCGACGCAGTCGTCTACTCCGAGGTTGGACTCAAGGCTGCCATCCAGGCGAGCGGTGCAGACCGACTCATGTTTGGCACTGACCACCCATTCTTTCCTCCTCTCACCACAGATGAGCAGGGAGAATGGGAAAGCGTCAGCTTGAACGCCGCGGCAGTGGCCAAGGCCTTAGGAGAGGGAACAGCCGATGCCACTGCTGTCATGGGGTTGAATGCGATTGACGTTTTGCGTCTCTACGAAAGGGAATAGGTCTAAATGTTGAGCATTAGCAAGAAAACAAAAAAGCGTCTTTGGTATATTGAGAGAGCTACCCATCCAGTGTCATTCATCATTCCCATTTTGATTTCCATTACGCCGCCGAAATTCCCTCGGCATACTTGACTTCAGCTTGGTGTATCCTGAGCTTCGCCTCCTGGAGAAGCCTTTGCGCCTCTGTTTGTTCGTCGGCCGTTGCCTCTCGCTTGTTCAGATTTCTTACGGCCTGCACGGCTCTCAGTTTGTCGCAAACCAATTCCCAGTACTGTTTATGCTCTGTTCCCAAATCCACCACGTAGTCTCCCGGGACAGCCATTACTCCATGCAGAGGTTCGTGAGGGTGCGACTTGTCTTCTGCAGCTGCGGCTGCCTTTCGTGACTTGCGCAGGAACTTTTCCCTCGCCTCATCCTGCTTCTTCTTCTCCTTCTTTTCCTTGAGACGCCGTTTTGCTTCGATGAGGTCCTCTAATTCTTGTGCCGCATTTTCTTGTCGCACTCGCTCATCATCAAACATTTGCTTTTCTTTCTGAAGCCGTTCTCTTTCCTTCTCTATGGCCTCTTTATCTTGTCGCTCCTTTTCCTCCTTTTGTCGCTTCCAGGCGTTCTCCCGCGACTCTAAGTCATCAACAAGGCGCTTGCGCTGCTGGTCCATGGCCTCGCGCTCCTGCTTTCGTAGCAACGCTGCCTTGATGGCGCTATCGTAAGCCGCGCGCGCGGCAGGATCGGAAAGGACATCGCGAGCCCGCTCAAACAGCTGCCACTTTTCGGCATCAAAGTTGGCGCCAGCCTTGTCAGGGTGGTACTTTATGGATCGTTTTCGCCATGCGCGGTGGATGTCGTCTTTCGGGGTGAGGGCGTCAACACCCAGCAGGTCGTAAATGTCGACATCTTTTGACGCATATTCCTGTGCAAATTGCAGCAGCTCAGCAGCATTGGAATCCCCCATCGTCGGTTCGTGCAGCGAGGTCGATCAGGGCCACAGTGGAGGGCCAAAGTGTCGGGTCGCGGTCGCTGGCGATTTGGTTGGATCGTCGACAATGGAGGAGTTCCAGAAAAAAACACGGTCGTAAATAGAGGTTTAGGTTTCCAAGAGTCGGACTAGTGAGAATGCGCAATACGATTCATACTAACAAGAGAGAAGCCAAGGGTGTATTGAAAGAGAGAGGCGGCAATGACGAAGTGGGAACTTGAAGCCTGGCCGCCAAAAAAGCTGCAAGGGTCCGCCTAGCGGCAAGATCCATTAATGCGATACACGCGACCACACGTGACATAAGTTTGCAACAGAGACAATTCAACGTCATTTGAGAAGGTCAATTAGAAAGCTGAGATCTATCAAAATTTCAACAAGCATCTAACTCTCGATTTAATCATTAATGCTCAATAACTAACCAACACTTTATGGCGGGTCAATCGTTGGACCGCCTCTGCACCACCACAATAAATCTAGCTCACCATCAAACCCAAGCTCTCCAAATGTACAAATTCCAACGCTGTGAATAAACTCGCTGTGTTCATCCTGGTATCAAATTCTCAAGCAAATTACAACAGACAAGTCTACTTCTCCAGGCCTTCAATGTACTGGTAGACATTGGGTGTTCCGCCCGACAGCTTGAGCAGGTATCGCTCATAAGGGCCAAGTGGCTCTTCCACCATCACCCTCTGCTTCTTGTCAGTGGGCGCATTCTTCTCGTCACCGCTAAACTCCCAGATCCAGCGGCCCCTTTCCCAATCGTTGGGTTGGCCGAGGCTATCTTCTACACCATCGGGGCTCCAATCGGGCTGGAACGGCACAGGATCATCATATTTTTCCTGGGTGCGCTTCACAGTCCAGTTCTTTAGCAGGGCCGGGCAGTCCCAGACAGCCTTGTCATCAAGTCCAAGGCCCTTGCAGGCCAGTCGAATGCGAACTGTGCTGTGGATACGCTCGTTAGTATCCAAGAGGAATCGCTCAGCATCAGCCCTTGTCCTTGGATCCTGAGGCTTGTACAGTCCAGGAGATCGAGTGATCTGACCGGACAGCGCATAAAAAAGACTGGTTGCTTTCTTTATGGTATGGAGACCCCATGGGCGGCATGGTGTGTTCTTTTCGTAAATTGGGTCAATTGCCCATTTCTCAACCACACCCTTTGGCTTTTTGCCCTTCAGAGCGGCATGTGACGTTTCATAAAATTGCACATTCTGCTGAAAAACGCGGTCCAAAGATGGGGCATCGAATTCAACCCCAATGGATGCCAGCTGGTCCATCATCCCTGAAGAATGATTAGCGTCGCCGATTCTTGTCAAAATAACACAGTTTGTACTCGGGCGGTATGAGTGGCGCAAACACCAGAAAACGAGAGAAACCAACTTACATGCCAAGGTAACGTTTGCAATCCCTTGATCGTCCCATCCACCACCACAGTTGGCGTGATTACCTGGGAACCATACCTGACGAAGATCCGTTGACTGTTCACTGGGAAGCCTCTCCCACACAGCAGGACTGAATGGCGGACGGTGCTCGTCCAGAGCGAGCGCGTGGAAAGCATGCTCGATACGGTCAGACAAAGACGTGTCATACCACTTATACGTATGGCAAGGTCAGCATGGTAACAATGTAGTCACAGGTGAGGGAAGACTTATTCGTCATTGTCTGGGCGGATTCCCAATTTTTCCAACCACGAAACTCGTGGAATGCCAAGGCTGCCGACCGTATCCCATACGCAGACGGCCTTGATTTTGATCAATTCGCCTGCTCCCATGTTTTGCTTGACACGAGTATAGCCAATTTTCTCAAGGCGAGCTCGGTACTCCGTGGCGGCGTTTTCGCCCTTGGGCTTGTCTGAGAATGGGATATTGGGGAAAGGATCCTTGTAATCGGGGTCATTCCAGTGCTGCATGTCCTTGAAAATTGGATAGAAGTGATCAATGCCTTCTCGGGTCAGCAGACCCAGGTTCGAAACCATGCCTGCTACTGAGCGGGCCGTGAAAGCACCGCGAGAGAATCCAACCAGGATAATTTCGTCGCCATCCATGTAGTTGGCGCACAGGTAAGAGTAAGTTTCTCGCATTCGCTAATTGGGCATCAGTTTCTTAATCCCCTGGTGCCACATTGAAAATTTACTAACCTCTGATAACCCCAACCCAAAAGCACCTCCTGTGATGCTGTCAATGGTGTTGCTCCCGGTGCCGACGCCGGACTCATAGTTGATAATCTGAAGTTTGCCATCGCTGCACCTCCGCTTAAAGCAACGAGAGATGCGAGTGACGTTGGATGGGATCTGAAGGGTTCCTTCTGGCTTCAACAAACTGGCCTTCTCATACCCATTGTCGCTGTTCATCCAGGTGCCATCGCAGCAGAGAATCAATCGCTTGTTGTTTGGGGGCGAGGTGGAAGTCATGGCGAGTGAGGGGACGTTTCCCGATAGTGCCATGCAGCAATTGTGGGAGTTTCAAGGTGAGGTAGTGCACAAGAATTAAACTCAAAGAGTGCGGGAGAAGCGGCAATTATACCAATACAAGCGTACGCAAGGCAATCAAGGGGACGAGGTAGTTGAAGCGTGCCGAGGCGCCTAATTAAAGACACGACATAATAAGCGACACAGCCTAGGGTCACGACCCAGGATCAGCGAGGATACGGCCCCATCCACATCGACGCCTGTGACAATTACGGAACTCCCCGTTGTTAGTAAGCTGCCAAGGGAACTGAAGTTTTATTTTTAAGGGTCCTGTCTGACGAGAATACCTATTCGAGGGTATATGCGCCGTCGTTGTAAGGATCTTCAGCACAATCATCACATCGTCTCATTTACCATAGCCCTACCTGAGCAGCAACCCTTGACCATCCATCACAAGGCATACGGAACCAAGGCCTGTTCAAAAGGTCCCATTGATCTTCGTACAAATGCACGTTGACCACATGGGCGGATCTCTGCCACGGCCACTCATATCGGCCCGTGCCCTGTATCGCTTCTAATGGCCCATCATTCCACCGCTCATCAAGGGCACGTTGGAGCCGCTAATGCCCCATCAAATGTCTAGTTACTCACCTATGTCCCGCTCCCAAGGCCCCCATGTCTCGGCCATCGGTTGGGTGCCGCCGCCGCCAGTCTTGTTTTTTTTTCCTCGTCCTTATTTTGCCTTCGGTCAACACTAAGGGATCGCCGCTGCAGCGCCAAGGATTTGGCCCGGCACACATTGTTCCCTCCCCCCTGGTCGAATCATCGGGGACTTTGGGTCGTTGAACTCACAACATGCGGCCAACAAGGGCAACGCAAGCACACACGGCTCCTGTTCAATGGGCCCCGTAAAGTACGTCGCCCAGAACGTAACACGGCTCTATGTGGCCAGCTCCAGAGGGGCCGGGCTTGCTCAGCTGCAAGCGAGTGGACGGGTCGGACTGAAAGTGCCGGTGCCAACGCCATGTCTCACTACATCGGTTCTGGTGTCCCACTTGCAGCCTCTTAGAAGTTGAGAAGGAGAGGATCAACGCGGCGGCTTTTAGTCCCAACGCCACGTTCTCTGCCGTCATGGGCAGAAACCTGGGGCACGGGTATGCCCAACCCAATCCCCATTTGAGAAACAAAAGAAATTCTTGCTGGCAAAAACATACATGCATGACGGGCTTCTTGGCGGTCAAAATAAGTCGAGCAGTTCACGGTAGCTCGCTTCGGCCACCCACCTATTATCCAGCGTTCGCATCGGCGGCGAACCGTTCGTACAGCAATGCAAGCCGCAAAACTTGTTGACAATTACTCCACAATAAAAAGTAACGAGGCAACGAGATCATCCTCAATTGGTAAATTGCAGATGCAGCACTGGGTTCCGAACAGTTTCATGAAACGATTGCGCCGCATTCAACGTCACGCAATTGCACTTTGATGCAAGGGCCAATTCCTGAGAGTTGGGGGTATCTTGTTCCTGCTCGGACAAGTCTCTATCCTTCTTTCTTTTTCGCTAATATACACTTTGGCAGGTAAGGTTTCGGTCAATGCTTCAGCTCGTTGTGCTGCTCTTCGAGACCCCGCCTCAGCCACTCGGGCACAAAAGCCTTGACTTTGACGCCCGTCTTGTTTTCATCGTCTCCCCATTCCAGGACAAATTCGTCCTCAGGCTTGAAGACAGCCGATGCCGTCTCCCCTGGAAGTACAAGGTCTGTCATGATCTCAAGCCGGCAAAGCCCAAGGCCAACGTTTCCTACCCCCTTGAGCCACTTGCCGGCGCTGCGGCCACGTTTCTCGAAGCGCCCAATGCTCGTGTCCCGGGGGACCATGTCGGCAGTTGCACTTTCAAGTGAAAGGCTGTCAGCCTGGTAGGTGAGGGTGGTGGGGGCGGCATGGTCCTTCTCGTAGAGGACGCACGGCAGTATTCGCTTTCGGACAACACCGCGGTGTCTTGTGCGAATGGTCAGCTCCTGTCCCACGTAGCAACCCTTCTTCCAAGCAATGGCGTTCATGATGTCCATGTTGCTCTCCTGCGGCAAGGAATGCTCCCTCGCCATCTCGTCCTGACCCTCGGCCACGCCCTGCAGGTATCGTCGGATCGTATACGCATCTTCGTTGGTTTGGTCAAGATCAAGCTCAGGTGCTTTCCCATCCAGCCGCACAAATCGGCAGCCCAGGCCGGGAACCCGAGGGTCCTTGATGGAAAATTTTGTAGATTCAACGATGGAATCCCAATTGGACTTGCCCGAGTCGTCCCAGGCATGCCACACGGCTGCCTCATCCTCGCCTAGCAGCTTGACGGCCAGCTTCGCCCTCAGCTTGTATCGCTTGATATGCTTCGCCAGAGTTTGCGCCTGGCCCGCATCCACCTCGATCAGGAACCCAGGGTCCTCGCCCGCGCTTCCCGAGGCCCCATGATTGGGGTAGACAAAGACGTCATGCAGGACCCGGCCCGTCGCGGTCAGGAACGCTGCGTAGAAGCCGTCGGTTCGGGGCTGCCCGTCGGGGGCTGTAACGCTGGCTGTGATGATGCCCTGCAGGAACCTTGCGGCGTCGGGACCTGCAATGGAAATCAGGCGGCGCGAGGATAGTGACGTGAGACCTGCAGCGGGCGGAGAGGGCGGAGCGGCGGATGAGGCGAATTGTCGGCGCTGCAGCTGACACGAACGGCAGATGAGCCCAGAAGGAAGCTCACGAGCCAGAGCGCGTCTCGGGAGATTTCGCATGGCGGGCGCCTGACTCGAAGTGGGCGTGGGAGGTTGTCGGGCGTGGGAACGTCCTTTGTCGTCCAGCGACGAGCAAAAATGTTGGCATGACGGAGCCAACCCCACGGTCGCACATTAGCTAAGGTGCGCAAACGGCAACACCCCACTCGCCACATGCATCACCTCTCATGACTCAACTCGCAAGGTCCGGAAGCATGGATATTTCGCAAATGATTGGTTTTCAACACATCGGAAGCATGTCTTGATTGTCGTCACGAAGTTACCATCCTACCCAAACGTTCACATGCACCTTGCGGTTGGTCGATACCATTTGACTATCCAACCGCTCGTTCCGATGCTAACCGGCTACAACGGAAAACAGTACGCAGTAGATCAGCAAGCTAAAGAGAACAAACAATTTGATGACAGGGAATAGGCGATCATCTGTAACTAATGTTAGCCTACATCTTTATTTAGCAAAGGAGTTTTGAAGCTGGGATTACCCAAGGCATGGCTATCGATAGTGTAGTATCAGCACGCGGTACTCCACGTTTCACAACTGCAACACCACGGCATGACCGTCCTCGCTACCAGAAAGACGACGAAAGGGCCATTTGAAATAGTACAAAGCTGCTTTTGGCAATATTTAGATACACCCCAACGTCAGCCAAACCGCGGCAGATTTATACACTTCAAGCAATGAAGCCGATGTATCGAATTACTCGGCGAGACAAGTTACATGGGCGAAACTCTTGGAAGTATTTCTTGTTAGAGAAGAATATGGGCCAACTACCGACATGGAGGGCTCACCTGAAAACCTATGCCATTCTTCCTCGATATGCAAAAATGGAAGACGAGCTGTATACCCAGTACGCAACAACATAGTCTCCACTTTGAATTGCTTATCAGTCAGGACCTGCCTATTCCAATATGCTGCCATTTCCGAGCCTTAGCACCGGGGCTTCACCTCTTTACGGCATGTATAGGCGATCCCATTCCATTTGAGCAATCGGAATTTACGTCAGGGGCTCGTGCGCTGGAGGTCAACCAGTTGTCTCCGTATCATAATTGCCCATCAAGTGCTCTTATCAATCGCAATCCCAGCGACGATTTAAAATTGAGCTCCGATTCTTGCCATACATATATAGTATGGACTGAGGGAATAACCTCGGCCATATAGATTCCTCCCAGTTGTCACTCGCCTCTACTGCTGCGAAAGTATGAAGGTGCCATTCTCTGTGATCCATTTGTGCGCCGTCCTTGCAGCGGCTACGCCAACAAGTAAAACTGGCCCGACGGCGGTGATATCAGGTGGTCCGGTCATTGGCACAACCACACGGGTTTCAAACAGCTCCGTGGCCGTCAACCAGTTCCTCGGAATTCCCTACGCCAGGCCACCTATCGGAGCGCTTCGCTTCTCACCACCCCTTCCGCCACTCTCCCGAAATGGCAAGGCCATCAACGCAACTTCATGGCCTCATGCCTGCATCCAGCAGGGCTCTGCCACACTGTTGACATCGCAGAGCGAGGACTGCCTGTACCTCAATGTCTTTGCGCCGTCCACGCCGGCCGGCCGAGGCGGTCGCACCGTCATGGTCTGGATACACGGGGGTGCTCTCAAGACGGGTTCCGCCTCCATCGCCGAGTACGATGCGTCAGCCATGGCGGCCGCTCAGGACATCGTGGTCGTCTCCATCAACTACCGGTTGAGTCTCCTGGGCTTCTCCAATTCTCCAGCGGTGGCCCTGGCAGACCGCAATGTCGGGTTCTACGACCAGCGGATGGCTCTTGACTGGGTCCAGGACAACATTGCTGCGTTTGGTGGTGATCCGAAAAAGGTTACCATTTTCGGAGAAAGCAGCGGCAGCACGAGCGTGAGCCGGCTGGTCGGGACCATGTCTGCAAATCCCCCGTTTCGTGCAGCCATCTTGGAGAGTGGGTGGTACGACTACGCATCCATCATGGACATCTCGACAGACGTCCCTGGGCTCAAGGCCTGGCAGTCAATCGTGCCCCAACTCAACTGCTCCAGTCCTACAAACAACACTAAGGAGGAGCTCGAGTGCATGAGGAGTGTGGACGCCGCATCCATCGAAACTGCTCTGGCCAATGCCGGAAGCCTCACATTTACACCGGTCAATGATAACATCACGCAGATGGAGTTCCCCGAGCTTGCCAGGAAGCAGGGCCACATTGCGAAAGTTCCCATCTTGACGGGTACCAATGCAGACGAAGGCTCGCTGTTTATGGATCCGACAATCGAGTCAGTCGAAGCCCTAGCTGAGTCGTTTCCCACAGCCAAATCTATTCAGAAGGAGCTCGTGGAGGCCTATCCGGTCGGAGGATCGGGTTACGCAACACAGTACTATGCGAACGTAGCTATTGACACGGAAAGCGAGTTCACATGCCCAGCCTCGAGGATTGCTGCCTTGACGGCTGAGCTCAAGCTCCCCGTCTGGCGATACTACTTCAACGCAACGTTCCCCAACATAGCGATGCCCGGATACGGCGTCTACCACTCTTCGGAAATAACTCTCATCTTTGGCACCTTCGAGGCATCCAATGCCACAGCTGACCAGCTCCAGCTCAGCAAAGTAATGCAGGGGTCTTGGGCCAACTTCGCCAAAGATCCCTGGGGCAGCGGACCAGGGTGGCCGAAGGTCACGTCTGATAGCTCTGGTGCATATGCGGTTGCCGCGCTTGGGAGCCCCAATAGAAATGCCACCGGGTGGTCTGTGATTGGTAATGGCACCATAGACAGCCGCTGCTGGATTTATCAATCCATCTATGCGGATGCGGCAGGTGGTACTCCATGGTGGTAAGGTCCAGTCATCAAAGTTCGATGCAATGGCAGATTTTGGTGCATGTTTCAGCTAGCATATAAGTGTAAATATATGGTTGATCTGGATTTTTTGCCATTTGATACTTTACTCATTAGACTAGTTCGATGTAGCATCAGCCCTTTGTCAACACGGGCTTGGGAACAGCGTCTTGAAAAACACTTTTAGACAGAGTTTATATTCAGTTTGCTTGCATTATATACATTCATCACATGCTCCACCCACGGAACCCAAATTCACAATAGCACATGATACGTGGTATGCGACGAATGCATCCTTCAAAATAAATACACGCCAACAGTTGATTGCACGATCAATTCCAGTTTCATCATTGCCGCACCGACACAGCTTTTGCCACCAAAGTTGCTACCATAATTAGAACCCAGAGATACATGGACGAGCTCTCCCTGAGGCCAGTATTCCAGCATCATCTTGGCTACGTAGGAGGGTTGCTGAAGTTCTAATTGGCACACGAAACAAGGAATGGAACAAGCACCAAGTGTCTGACGCCACGAATCGCACACACAGGCACGCCCGCCCGCACGCACGCACGCACGCACACATAACATCGTTTGTACTCTAAAACAACTCAAAGGGTCTCGTCCCAGTGTTAGCTGCAACCTGCGACAGACAAGACAAGCGCCCGGGCCAACCAACCAAAAAAGCCAAGGTCACACAAGAGGCAGGCGCCATGAGAGACAGTTGGTTCGCTGGCTTCGGGACATCTACGATCCGCTCAGCCACAAGGCTCGATGTTCGAGACCGTCAAGTCCGATCCAGGGCGGGCTCAGCAAGGTTCCTCTCATCGCTCGATTTGCACCTTGAGAACCGCTCCCAACTCGGCAAACGAACTACTAGCCTTGGGCTTGTGGCGGTACTTGTACACTATCGACTACGCCAATTACCTAGATCCGATCCCTAATAATCCAGACCTTGTGGATTTGTTTTATTTTTATTTTTATTTTTATTTTCTTTCTTTCGTTTTTTTAGCCGTCGTCACTAATACAAACGAGGTGTCAATCAAGTGGTTGGATCCTGACTAAGACCAGGCGGCAGTTAGAAAAGCAACGAAAAAAAACCATAGTCTTGACGCCCATGTACGTGCTGCACGCATGGTCTCGGGCTCTATTCTGCTACGTACTGCGTTTTTCCCCAGCCTTTTTTTTTCTTGGGTCTATTTCAGAAGTGATCGACGGACCTGTCTTGAGTTCGTTCGGACGTGGAGTTTAGAGACTCCATCCGGCCCATCTACGGCCCCCACCACATCACATCCACTCCGATCGCTGGCTAGGCCTCGGCCGATAGCACCCTGGCGATCACCAAAAAAAAAGGAAGCTAAATTGGCGGCGGACTCCGGATATACGGAGGTCAGCGAGTCGTTCCGGTGCGGTGATGCGAGTTAGACTTTGGGCCGACAGGAAGGGGGGGAAGAAGCAGACGGACTGCCTCGGGTGATGGGGTCGGCTGCGTGCTGCATGTTTGGATTATTAAAAAAAAAAATAAAAAAATAAAAGTGTTACACCAAAGAGGTGAGGGGGGAATAAAAAAAGTTGGCGTTGAGTAATCGTTCCGATTGCGCGCCATGGCGTCAAAATCGCTGAGAAATCAAACGGGAGGGTGGGCTACATGCATGTCTTGTTGGAGTGACGCTGCGGACTTGCTCGGTAATGCGAATCTCCCCCCCCCCCTCTCCCCCCCCAAAAGTCATCTCCAAAAAGTGAGCAAGAGGAACCGCATCAGCGCGGAACCGTGCCGCCCCCGCAGTTCAACACAAAGGGGGAAAGAAAAGACGACTCAAGTTCCACAAGCTTAGATGAGGCCAACTGGCCGAGGAGAGCACGAGGGTGAGACGACATTTGAAATGAAATGGTGGTTGCGGTTGTCATCTTGTCATTGCCCCTTCCCCAGACGCCATGTCCTGCTGCCCAATTGGCCACATGAACAGCTCATCTCAGGACAAAGTCTCAGATAAGCGCAACACTTACTGCAGCAGCACGAGCAACAATAGGTCAGGCAGCCGGCCAGTGCTCGGAAGTCGAGGGGAGAAGAGGTGAGGGGCATGCAAAAGGCCGATCACCAGACTGAACCTCGCAGACAGCTTCAACTGCGAAGGTCCCGATTCGGACAGTTTTCGAGGTTGGGCAACCAAAACTACCGAGACGGAGGGGGAGGGGAGAGCAATCCACGACACACACCTCTCTGCCATTGCCATCGCCGAAGCTAGGACTCACCCCTCCCCTCTGCTCGATGCTCTGTATCACCAACTGTGTCACCCCTCCTCTTCTTCTTCCGTTGGTCCATTTCAGTGGCCAAGTTTCGGATCCGTTACCGCAATACTCTAAATTATTATCGTTTGAAAAAATAAAAATAATAAAAAACTACCTAGTTCCTCCGTTCCCGCAAGCGAACGCGAGTCAAGGACTGCTACGCCACGGCCAATGGCGTGGTTCGATGGAGGGTGTTGCGACTATCAAAAGCTCCGACAACCGGTCCCGAGCGCTGTCGGCATGGTTGAACGGAGAGGTGGGGGGGGCTGTTGGCGCTGGTCACATGGGCTCCGGGTGTGAACCGGCCGGGACAGAGCAAAAAAAAAAAGGCTTCGAAGAGAAACATCGGCGGCTCGGTCAGGATGGCCGAGAGCGAGCGAGCGAGCGAGGAACATTGAAACCAAAAAGGAACCTTGTTTTTTTTTGGGGGTCTTTTGACCCTCGGGAACCACACTCGGGCTATTCGACCGCAATAGCCATGGCTCAACTCGGTCAAACTTTCAACATCTTGATAAACAATTGCCGGCCGATGAAGGAGGGGCAATGCCTTTTTCCCCCTGCCTTAGCTGCCCGCTCCCGCTCTGCTTGCCGTATCGCCGTATCGCCGTATCAATCTCATATGATAGTGATCAGCTGGACAGCAGAAGACCAGGGAAAACCCACTCTCCCCAACGGCCATACACTTCCCAACGCTGGCTATCTATGATGTGCTGCGATATGCCCTGCACGGCCAAAGTCTCGCAGCCGCCGACGGTGCTCCTCATCCAACCGCCGCCGCGCACTTGTCCGTCCGATTGACGCGGCAAGTAAACTACTGGGTCCACGCCTCGGTTCGCATCAGCAGCCGGCGTGTGTGGCTTGGAGGGACGCTGAAGCACGCACCGAGGCGGGGGCGGAATGTCTCTCGCCTCCCCCTACACTTGATCCCGTAATTGCTTGCCGAGATGTTTCACGTATCAGCAAAAGACAATTGACCAGTGCAAAAAAAAGAAAAGAAACGAAAATAGGGCAAAAATTTTTTTTGCAAAGGGCTTGCTGCCCTCTCTTGGCTCCATCAAAGAGAAAGAGGAGGCCCGGGACACTCGCCTCGACACCGCCCATCGTAAGAAAGTCCAGGGCGGTCTGTCCAGCTGGCCTGGTCTCAGCACGCCATGTGCCCTTGCATAATGTACCTGATTTAAAAAGGTGCCTAGACTGGGGGTGTACCTGTACCGGAAAGATCTTGGCGCCGCCCCGTGCAAAGCAAAAAAAGAAAGAAATAATAATTAAAAAGAAAAAAAAAGAAATAAGGGATGGCTTTGGGCATCGGATGTGTCCGCAGAAGAACGGGGGGAAAGCAAGGTAAAACGGCCGTATTGGGAAAAATAAGGCGAAGCCGGGCTAGGGTCATCGAGGTTGGGACAGAAGAAACGAAGCATTACTGACAAGTTGTTTTGTTTCAATCAGACCATCCATCCAAAGTGGCACACACAAGGTACGCGGCCAGCGTTGCTGTGCAAACCATGAACAACGGGACAAGGTTTCACGGGTGGGCAGCAGCATATGGTCCCAGGTTGGAGCATTGAGGAGAGACCGCAATCCGAGTTCAGCTGGCAACTTGGATCGATACCCAATCGTCCGCGATTAACAAAAATTTTGTGCATGGCTCATCCCAGCACGCCTTGCTGCGGCTGCTAGGTTACTACTACTGCTTGTTGCTGCTCGCTGTTGCTGCTGCCTTGCTCCACCAGGCCCGGGCAGGGGTTCCGGCGCAGCTGGCCTCAGCGCCCCACGGTCAGCGGCGACAGCTGGCTACGAATCCCGTTGAGAAGCTGGGGGACGTGTCGGCAGTGGATGCATGCAAGTTTTTTTTTTTTTTTCTTTCGTCCATGTACAGCTTCCAAAATCCACAAGCGGGGTCTTTCTCTCTCCATCGAGAGGGGCGAACCCCATCAGGCGATGGAGTCCAAGGTGAAGGAGGTGAAGAGCAAAAAAAAAGGTGTCCCAGGAGCAAAAGAGTCATACGTAAACTAAAGAAGCCCAAAGAAAAAAGAAAGAGTAAAAAAAAAGTGCACCTTGGCCCCCCCCCCCCCCCCCCCCCCCCCCCCCCCCCCCCCCCCCCCCCCCCCCCCCCCCCCCCCCCCCCCCCGTCGCACCGGCCTTACGGCGCCCTTTTCGGCTGCCGGATGTCAAAATTAGTACACAGGCTCTTTTTGGCTCCCAACCCAAACCCCGGTTGCCTTTCTCGGCGAAACGCTTAGTCGGCGCCGGGGCTTACCAAGCTCCGTCGTAGTCGCACACGTAGACTGGGCCGGGTTTAACTTCTGTTGCCTTCTGCGTGTCCACAGTCCATGACCTAAGCACTCCTCCTCCCCCAGCTAGGCGGGCTCGGTGTTGCGCTGACAAACCGATGGCTGAGCCGGATCGCGATCCATGGGGAGCGGAACCCTGGCGTTAATTGGGCCGTCACCGGGGGAAGGCATCACTCACCACCACTCCCTCATCCCCTCACCCCCCTTGCCCATAGGGGGCGTGCCGCTAGCACATACACACACGCACAGAAGCAGCAACAACCTTGAACGGGCTCTCCTTGCGCCCGCGCTGCGATGGGCTCATGGCTTGCTCCCCGAGCGCCGCCGCCTTATCTAGATCAGATAGAGATTCGCTGCCAAAGAGCGGTCACCCCGGACAGGACGAGGGCGATCGCTGTTGTCATGTCACCATTGCAATATGAGAGCTCGTAATTTTTATTTTTTGAAATGTTTTTTTTATTCTCTTGGTAAATTGGGCACCTATGCTCAGTGGGTTGCCCCCATCTGTTATCTGCTGTTGTTTTTTGTGAGCTATCTACCCTTTCGTGGGGCCTCATAATCCAGAGGACTGCCACTCAACCCATGATCCCCAACCAGTGGTGCTCCGGGGAGCGGTGTTCTCGTGTAAAATCGTAATCCCCAATTCCCATGGCAAATGTTCCTTTCTCTTTCTTGAGTGGTGAAGCCTTTCCTGTAGTAATAATGCTTTGACATAAAAATGAAACAAGTATATTCTTGAAATGCAAATGTTGCTTTTTGAACAAGTGAAGAAAATAGTATCCCGTGTGGTATCCGTTGTATAGATGTTGTAAGAAAAAAAATTGATAAACGCCGACCGATGCCCCGCCTATCGCTTTCCAGAAATCAAGTCGTCAAGATGATGTTGGTACAGTTCTACAAGTTGTGATTAGAGGGAATACTTCTTAGTAGACCGAGATGGCCGACACCAGCCTCGCGGGGTTTCGAGGTGGCAGATAGTAGTCCTCTTCGTAGATCTGATCATCTTCTTCCGACTCCTTCTTGGCGTCCTCGGCGCTGAAGTTCTCGAGGGCGGGCTGAGGTGGTGAAGGGGGCATCGACTCGTCGTCTGATGATTCGGAAAAGTCCTCCTCGACCAAGTCAGGAGGGGAGTTAGAGTGTGAGGGTGTGCGGACAAGCTCGAGCTGGGCGTAGTCCTCCTCAAGGTCATCCTCCTCCATATCGTCGTCGTCGCTCATGCGGGCGACAGTCTTGATTGGCTGAGGTCGGATGGTAACATTGTTGTTCGACATCTCAATGTCATCGTCGGAATCGTAGTCGTCAGAGTCTGAAGAGTCGGAGTCGTACTCCTCCTCCACAACGGCCTGGTCGGCCCACTGGACATGGCGCTCCTTGGTGTTGCTGGCACCGCGGACGGACTGGTTGAACCATCGCTCCTGTTCCCGCTCGGCATCGGCAAGCTCAAGCATCAGTGAGTCGAGGAGGTTGGCGTGTCCGACGAGCAGGCGAAGATCATGATCAGGCTGGGCAGCCTCGCGAGAGAGCTTAGCCCGAGCCTTGTGGGCGAGGTAGTAGGTCTGTGTGATGGACATGTTCTTCTTGATGGCGGCCTGTCGGAGAGAGGCAGAAGACCGATGAGAGTTGTTTGTCGATGTAATGGTGGACATGATGAAAAATCGAGTGGAGGTGTGTGACCTTTTTGATATTTGGTGCTTTGGTGTTTGTGAGTCAAGGCAACAATCCCGATTGCGGCAAGGGAGACTAGTGGCAGGGGTCCCGATGGTGACAATGCCTTGTGGATTAGGTGATGCTAGCCGGGTTATCTTGGGTGGACAAGAGAGCTAGGACTGTGGGGTTGAGATGAATTGTGAGAGATGTTTGAGTACTAGAGCCGATGTCGTGATCTTGATTGCTAGGATGATTGTTGGTTTGATGCTTTTCGTCTCTAGAACGGGGGGAGCAGGATCTTTTATTCTTGTGATCTCAACGGGTTCGACGGCGGTGCTTGGGAAGCAAAAGACCCACACCCTTGACGGGACGATGTCTAAACCCCGAGAAAGCGAGGGTGTGGACAGAGTCACTCAGTGACCGGGGGGCAGGGGGTGTGTGAGCAAGCGTGTGTGAGTCGTATGCGTTACGGTGCTCTCTCAAACCCCGTACGCCTCCGGGGATTGGAAAAGTCCGACTCGATGCGATGGATGCGACGGCCGCTCAGGTACGTACCCCCCCTCACCCCTTGCGAAAGCGAGGAAATCCCAGCGGCTTCGCCTCTGGCTCGGCATTCCGCGCACCCCAGGTACCACCAACAGCAAGCCCAAGAAGGCGCCCCCCAAACGAGTTTAGGGCCATGGTGGGCAGCACTCGCAACTGATTCCTAAGCCACCATTCAGTCGTCGCTCACTCATTTACCAGCACGCACGCACACGAATGCCCATGACTGCTCTGTCAGCTGCGGGCACAATTGATCATCGCTCCCCCCAAACCCAGCTTGGGGTAGTCGCTCTAGCGGGCAGCACTACAAATCAATGTTGTAGTGTATTTCCAAGCCTATTTTCCAATTTCTCAGCACCGAAGCTTATCAGTCTAGCTCCGCTTCCGCTTCGGCCTGTGACTCGACGCCCTCGCACTCTCACTCATTTTGACATTTTGCGGGCTCGTTGAATTCCGCACAAGCGGCCCGCTGTGTCGCTTTTTTTTTTTTACAAGCAAGCCATTTCGCATTGGACCCAAGACAGAACAAGTGCAAGGCAAGCAAGAGTCATGGCACGTCCGCCTACGGCGTTTCCCCTCCACATTTGTGGTCACTTTTCTTGTCACCTTTGCAAGTTACAGACATGCAAGCCCGAGGTGCTGCAGCCCCAAACACAACAATCATAAACAAGGACCCCAAGACATGCTGGCACGAGGCCCACCCCGATTGAAGGGGGACGGAGCATTGTGTCTGTCCATTATGGTGTCGTGTGTGCTGTGTGTGTCGTGTCCGAAAATTGAGCCCCCAGTACGAGAGAGAGAAAGAGAGTGCGTGCGCGCGCAGGGGTGTGGACAAACGGACTTCCCGGCACCGAGGCGGAGGCGGACTTGGGTGATGAGCACAGGGGGTTAGTCCTCCGCACACAGCCTTAGGCAGTAACTCAACTCAAATGAGCGAAACCGAACAGAGAGCACCACCGCCGTATTCCACTGTACGGGCGCCGTAAATCATAACTCCGCCGGCCACAATAACCCCATACCATAACGTAGGGCTGAGCATAACGGGGGTGGGTAAGAGCGAATGCGACAGGGAGCGAGCCAATGACGTGCTGCCTCAGCCCTCGCTTCATCATCATCAATCGCAATGTGCCCACGTAAGCGTACTCGTCCCCCCAGCGATGCGGCCCTCTCCCCCCCTTCAAGCCTCGCTCAAACCAGCCCTGGACCCAAGACAATGCTGTGTCTCGCTGCCCCATTTGGTTACATGCGCAAGCACAGGATGGCTCATAATGAGGGATGTAACTATACGTTTCGAGTGACCGCGGAGGCTTTGTCCCACTGCCCCAACCAGCCGACCACGTTTTGAATTCACAAACCAGTCTCATGCTGCCTGTCATTCGGCCCAGCCGCGCATCCCTCCCCCCCCCCTACGTACGTGCTATGGCACCGTCTCAACCTGAAATGCGAGAAATGCGAAGGATGCTCGGCTAACAAGCAGAGCAGCGCAAGGCAGCAAGATTGGAATTGCAGGGCTTCGCCGCAGCTGAGCTGAAGCAAAAGCACATCGTCATTTCACAGCCGCCCGCACGTCTCATTTCAGAAGCAAGCAGCAGAAGGCAGAAGGATTAGAATTAAAGTACGGCGCCGAGTCGGCCCCGTCCCCCACCCCGGGAGACCGAAGTCCGAAAGCCACATTAGGAGCAACAGCAGCAGCAACAGGTGGGTTAATTATGTCACCAGAGCGCTCCAGGATGTAACACTGCGCCGCCAAGCGCAGATTGAATGAAGCCCTTGATGCCAGAAAGTGCCGATTACTCATTCGCCGCACTCCGCAATATCGTACTCGGCGCACTGTCAGTGGCCGGCCCGTGGTGATCAAGACCAGTGCGCTGCGCATCCCGTCGCGATTGGCTTCTCGCCGCAGTCAAGGGACGATATTCCCCTTTGGCCTCGTCTGGCCTCTTCGCATCATCACGAAACCCTGCAGCGCCCAATGAGGCCCTACACTCGTCGCACACCAACATGCAAGCCACAATGACACTGACAATGACAAACGGCGCCGCAATGGGGACCGTGATTCATGCCTGTGTGCGTGTGTGTGTGGTCCAACGCTGACCGCTCGTCTGGTTAAGGTTCCATGGGCAGTCAGCGTCTCTCTCAGCAACGAAAGGGCGGAGCGGCGGACTTGGAGACTGCCCGCCCTCCATCTCGGCCCTTGCTGGCCAGCGTGCCGCAGTCCGAGGGCCCCGCTGCCCATTTGTGTCGCCGCACCGCACCGCATTCACACCTGTACATCCGTGGATCGTGGCCTTATTTTAGGCTTCCCTTGTTCATGCTGCCGTTTTGTAATCCACCAACCCGGCCGAAAAGGATGCCTGGGTTGCCGTGTTCCTGCTGATTGATAGCCCACCTGCAAAATGTTCAAACTGGTTCACACACCCCCCCCCCCCCCCCCCCCCCT